>CM076577.1:1336694053-1336848126 GCA_034641835.2 Pinus albicaulis | reverse complement strand
ACCTTGGGAATCCATCTCCATGGATTACATGTCGGGCTTGCCTTCTACTAAGAATGGAAATGACTTTGTTTTCGTGGTCGTTGACAGATTCTCGAAGATGGCCATCATGGCAGCCTGTAAGAAGAATATCACAGCAGAAGCCACTGCTAAACTCTTCTTTGAACGAGTGTGGGTGCACTTTGGGATCCCACAGTCTATCATATCAGATCGAGATAGCAGGTTCCTCAGCACATTTTGGTCCAGCCTCTGGTCAATGTTGGACACAAAGCTCACCAAGTCCACAGCTTTCCATCCCCAAACAGATGGCCAGACAGAGGTCGTCAACAGAATGATTGTACACATTCTGCACATGTACAACTCAAAGCATCCACGCACATGGGACGAGAGCCTCCCCTATGTACAACACAGTTATAACCGGGCTCTCCACAGCTCAATTGGCCATAGCCCCTTTCAGGTGGGCTTGGGATTCCAGCCACTATGTCCCATTGACATAGCCATGCCGTTTGCAGCTGCTCAGGCCGATTCAGCTCATGTCCATTCTGAAGTTGACAAAGCAAGTAGCTTCATCGAGCGCATTCAACACATCCGCCAACAGGTTCATGATATATTGGACAGAGCCAATGCGAAGTACAAGTAGCGCCATGATCAACACCGGGTGCCACACAACTTCCAGGTGGGCGACAAAGTATGGCTGCATTTGCAGAAGGAGTGCCTCATTGGACCTCACCGCAAGCTTCGCCCACTCCGATACGGGTCGTACACCATCACCAAGGCTGTAGGGAACAATGCTTTCGAGCTTAGTATTCCACCATTCCTTGGTCTGCACCCAGTCTTCAATGTGGATCGCCTTCGTCCTTACTTCCCACCTCTACTGGACACTTCGGACATTACAGAACAACTCACACCAACAGAGTTAAACCCAGACTGCATGGAACAGGCCACCACAGATTGTATCATGGACATGCAAATTAAGAACACTCGCCAACAGAGGATCCAACTGTATCGGGTTGTCAAAGCTGGCCAACTCCCGCACCAAGGAAAGTGGTTCACCAGGGACCAAGTTCAGCAGAAATTTCCTCATCTCATGGAGGAACTTAACGCAATGGGGACCATTGCTTCCTAAGGGGGGAGGAATGATCCAGGGGAATATTGGTGGCCACCCGCCTATTCCACTTGGGCCCCCACCATTGTCTCTTTCATTTTTTCAGTTTTGGCATAACTTACTATTTTTAGCAGTTTTTCGGGTCCTGAACTTCCGGAGCCGTTTTGAGGCCCTAAACGACGTTTTTTGGGTAATTCGTCCTAAAAGCTGTAGTCCTCGGATAGAGCTTTCTAATGATGTATCATGTGCGTCAAACGGAGATAGTATGCCAAAGTTACGTCCCTGGGAAGTTGAAACACCAATTTACCCAAACGGGGCCCATAGTTTTAGCGCTTCATCTCCTAGGGTTAGGTTTTTGGATGTTTAGGGTTCTCCATTGTTTCTCAATAATAAATAGGCCCTCGAGCCTCATTGTAACGCAGTTCAGAGGCCTGTAGCCGCCACATCTCTTCTCAGAGATAGCTACCAGTGCTCTAGCTAGTTTTATTTCCATTCTGTCTGTAAGCAAATTTCAGTTCTTTGATATTAATGAAATGAAGTGTTATTTCCGCTGCATCTCTGTATTTATGGTTATGTGTTTATTCTGTTGCGTTCCTGCATAAATCCGGATCAACCACCTACACAGTTTGTGGTCATCTTTAAACCGATATTAGAGAGCACTTCCACAAGTAGAAGACTTCAAATTCTTGGCAAATTTGGAACTGTTCAAGGAACTGCATCAAGCGTTCCAGAGTTGGTTGAGACCTCAATGGTTTCCCGCCTCTTTTGGTTTGTGGTATTCCTTAAAAACCACTTTTTCAGAACTTTAGGGAGCACTTCCACTAGCAAGAGACTTCAACTTCTAGCCAAATTTAGAATTGTTCCAAGAATTGCTTCAAGCGTTCCAGAGTTGGTGGTCACTCTTAAACCACCACCAGTTGAGACATCAAGTTCTCCCACCTTATACCATCATATCGGAGAGCACATCCAACCAATTGCTCTCAAGGAATGCTAGTTTTACTTTATGAATTTAACATTATGACTAATTGCATAACTATAGTAGGTCTTGTTGGAAATTGTAACAAGTTTCGGTCTTCATAATTGTGATTTGTGTCATGTCATGATATAATTCTTATGTATTGTCAAAAGAAAGGAAAAATAATTTTTATTGTAAAAGAAAATTTACTTATTAAAGCATGGGTTTCATCCTCAAAGTATTTGGTTCCTAGGTCAAAGCATCCATTGAGTGCTCTAGGGTTTTAGTCTGGAGTCAAAGTCTTTGTCATGATGTAATAGACCCTTCTTGGGCTCATGTGTCAAAAGAAAAATGTTATGTTTGTGTTTGTAAAGTGTCCAAAGAGGGCTCCAAAGACAGGTCTGCCAGCCCTGCTCATGTCGGCCTAGAGAGGATAATTTGAGTCACTCAGACAGCTATATAAAGAAGGTTACACGACTGCAGTTGGATGAGAACAGAAGTCCGAGCTCATCTGGTCTGATCTGAGGACAAGTCAAGAAGCATACAAAAGCTAGAAGAGCTGAGAATAGAATGAAAGAATACTTGAAGGTTTTTCATTTCTGTTACATTCACTTGGGATGTCTTGTACATGTAAGAGGGCTAATATTGTTTGCAGATTTGAGGTTGCAAAAGCAGATTGAAGGTTTTTTTCTTGGATGAAGGCAGGCTGGTCGTCTTGTTCTTGGTGGAAGCCCTAGTCTAGTGTTTGGTCTTGGAAGTCTCCTTTGAAGTTGATAAGAAGAGTTCTGATGGGTTTTCCCCTGTTGGAGGGGATCTGCTCTGGCGTGGAGCCTATATTTTGTGTTCTTGTTTTGGCATTTATTTGATGATATAGAACATAAACATAATCAAGTTAAAGACTGACCTAACATCACTAGTAAATGTCAAGTAAAGGAAAACAGTAAACTGAAACATGCTGCCCCAATCGTTTTTCCAACAGGTCCATAGGCTTGAATATTAAGCTGTGCCACTATCCCACTCAAAAATTCCTTTTTTTTTTTTAATCGCATTTGGAGTGTCCTTGGTGACATTGTATGGAACCGGCTGGTTCAGTACTGAACTAGCCATTTCTGTTTCTGGACCTCTAAACCGGTTGGACCAGCAGGTTCCACCATTTCCAATAACACTGCTTTGCACTATGGTACTAGATTTTTCTGTAATAGATCTTAAGTCTCCAATTTTGTAATAACTTTATATTTTAAATAAATAATAGATTGACGGTGAGATTGGGAGTGTCCCCTCATCCAATTCCTCACTTCACTCTCTGCTTTCATTTACTGTGCCTCATTATATCTTTCTGCTGGTTTTTGATATAACTATTTCTTGTAAAATAAGGTGGATTGATTCCTTTGTTTGAGATTCTCAATATTTATTTCTGGTTTTTCTGTGCAAAACAGGTTTGCGCGAGTGGTTCTCTCAGAGAGATGATTGTGATGATTTGCCACACATCCAAATAATGGCAAACATGCGCTCTGATCTTGTATCAAAGAAAGGTCAGAAACGACAACAAGTCCCCATTAAACCTAGTCCGTCTGTAGATCAAATGCCCAGAGGTAGTGAAATTCCAGATGAAGAGTCTGATGAAGATGAGGATTTCCAAGTTCCTGATCAAGAGGTATGTGGCATTCTGTTACATGTAGTTTGCATGTTTAAGTAGTTTGAACAAAAATATCTTTTAACTTTTAAATGCTGTTGGATTTGGGCCTTGGCAGATGGATTCACAAAAGTCCCCAAAGGAAATAAAAGACACAGGTTTAGAATCAAGTTCTTGCAGATTTATGCTGTCAATTATCTTGCAGATGGATCAATGTTTTGGAATCTGAGTAAAGTCAGTAATCACACCGTGCTAATGCAGTGCACCTTTTGTCTGTAGTAACCAAAGCGGGGGAAGAGGAATTAACTGATGCTCTTGATTTATCATGTTTCTCTGGTTCATTGCGGCGAGATGATAGGGATACTGGGCGTGACTGCTGGACCATTCCAGATGCAAAGAGCTTTCGAGTTCGCAGCAAACGTTTCATCTTTGATGGATCTAAGGTTGATTTTTTACTGTCATTTCAAATTGTTTTGTATTTCAAACTCTCTCTTTGGTCTTCTTTAATATAAAGGTGGCAAACTTGTACAACCAGGTCCCAGCTGGGCAGCCTTTAATGCAGCTTGTTGCAGTTGACTGGTTTAAAGGTGTGAAACGGATGGACCATCTTGCTAGACGGAAGGGTTGTGCAGCACAGGTAAACCTTGTTTTATGTTTGTAACCCGCCTAGAGTATCAGATACAGTTTTGAAAGAAATAACAATTGTGTTATTCTCGATTGTGTCATAGCTTTATTAACAATTTCTTGATTGTTAGAAAGGTATTTGGAAGGCACTATGTTATCCAAAATTCTTCTGTAGATTGGATTCTTATTGTTAACTTTGTTTTATTCTAATGTAGTATGTTTTTGAAATATTTAATTGGATTGCTTAGTGTGTGATAAAGGTGCTCAGGATCTTTGGCTATCTAAATTTCACTTTCTCTGCTGATTCAGCAATGATCTGTACGAGTACAACCTTGTATTTGCTGATTTTCTGCCTTATTTAAGAGCCTTCAAATATGCTATGGGTATTGAAGTGTTTTAACCTATAGTAGTATGCAGATCTCACTTCAATCAAAGTTTTACTACATGTGATAATGGTGTGTATGTTGTATTTTTCTGTTTTATCTTTGAAAAATGGATGTGCCCATCCTTTGTGACTTCTCTACATTCAGTGATATGCATGTTAAAGGGAAGGCATAATATAGCAATTATTTTATCAATCCTAGCATATAAATGTAGAACTGTCATTACTTCTATGACTTTACACAAATTATAATTTTGTTGAGCACTCTGGTGGAATAGGCTGTCTTATGAAAAAGACGTTAAGGTGCATCATCAGATCATCTTCAAAGGTATTTGTTCTGAGAGGGATTGATGTTTGTTCCTTCACTTATGGCTGATTACGAAGGTTTTTATTGTTTTCAGATTGCTGCAGAAAAGGGACTATTTTCGCTGGTTATAAACCTCCAAGTATGCCAGAATTGATCATTTATCTTTTTTTAATAGTAGTGTATGGAAATGCTTCCTAGGATATTTTGGGAAAATTCTTACAAGTCTTTGCTGGTGTGGTTGTTGTCATAGGTACCCGGCTCGACACACTATAGCATGGTCATATATTTCATTTCGAAACAGTTGCTGCCGGGGTCACTATTGCAGCGTTTTGTAGATGGCGATGATGAATTTCGGAATAGCAGGCTTAAGCTTATTCCATCTGTTCCAAAGGTCTTTTTCCATGCATATGATGTAGTAGTCGACTTTTATTTTTGCATGACACTGATCTTTTTAACACTATAACAAGAGTATGTTTTCAGCTGTACCCAATGTTGCATGCAGGGTTCCTGGATTGTCAGGCAGAGTGTTGGGAGTACACCTTGTATTTTGGGCAAGGCAGTTGATTGTAATTATTACCGTGGGCAAAAGTACCTAGAGGTAGCAAAAATTTTCATTTCAGTTAAACGATCAATGGAATTTCCTAATGAAATTTAGAGATGGCTGCCTTTCATATTCTTCTTCAGAGTTTAAAGAACTAGGGAATTTCAAGTCATGTATTTGTCTTGGCAGACAATTTGACTGAACCTACAAATACAGGTAGATGTTGATATAGGTTCTTCAACTGTCGCCAATGGAGTGCTGGGTTTAGTTTTGGGAGTTGTGACGACGTTGGTTGTTGATATGGCTTTCCTTGTTCAGGTATTTGCATTTATATCCTAAGAAGCCTATTGAGATTGGTCATCATGGTGTATAAAATTTTGCTATAATTCGGTCCATTTAACCTAAATATATTTCATAGAAGTCCAATTTTCTGTAAGAGCATATTATATCCCACCATGTTTGATGTCATATTGGTAAATATGCTTCAGGATAATATTTTATTCAGGTCTCTTTTAGGAATTTGTTTCGTTGAGTGTGAGATTCAGTTTCTACAGATGTTGTCTTTGTATGTTTATTAATTTACTGATAAGAAAAAATAAAGTAGCCACAAAAATAGGTCAAAAAAGAGAACTAGAATGTAAAATTTTGCATAAGCTACCAAAAGATATGATAAAGAGTACATTCAAAGATGATGTAAAGTCTGAATCTGAGTTGTGAGGTGATTGGCCTTGTATTAAAATGGATATCTGGGCTCAAAACCCTGCTTGTGGTGTTGATTTCTAGTAGCAAACAAGACTGAACAAATTTTCAAAGTGATAACTACTTCCAATGATACAATTTGAATTTCTTAGAGCATTGCAATCATTAAGCATTTACACTTGAAAATTTCAACCATTATCTTAAGGAGAGCAATAGAGATCACAGTAAAAACACTGAAACAAAAGACACCAAAATTTCTTGGGTCAAAACCCCACAAGGGGGAAAACATGCTAATCTTTCATTATGAGAGAGAGTTCAATTCATCAATTGTACATCATAATATTCCAGTCAAATTGCCAACCTTTGACTTCAATAAATGCCAAGTCAAAACCAGTCAAAAGAGAGAGAATAGGTGAACGATCTGCTCAGAGTGAAAGTCTATACAAGGGGCCAAATTTCGGCCAGAGGCTGCTGGTCATAGGGCCGAAATTCGGTCCTACAATTTTGTTGATTTTTAATGTACCTTGGAGAAGTGCTTTCCCATGGGTTAGTCTCTACCTAGAGAAAAGTGTCCAAAATAATTCTTTTCCCAAGTGTGACTTCATAAGTGGTAAAGTCAATGTTAATTTATAAAGTGAATGTGACTTTATAAGTGGTAAAGTCAATGTTAAATTATAAAGTGAAAAGTGACTTTAGACATAAAGTACAATGTGGGTACTTTATTTAATGGGTGAGTTAAAAAATAGAAAGTGAGAATTAAATGCACATTTATTGTCATCCGTTGATCTAAATGAATCTGAGCCATTAGATCTTAGGGTTGCCCAAAAGTCATTTAGGGAAACAAAAGGGGGAAATAAAAGAGAGACTGCATTCATTCATTCTTCATGAGCAGATTGGAGAAAGGAGGCTGAGAGCTGGAGAAAAGTTATGAAAGAGAAATTTGTTGTAGCAAGCCGCAGGAGTGATTTATGGGCAAAGCTAGGAAGGGAAATCAATGTGTAGAAGACATCAGAAAGTACAGTATGAACAACATTTAAAGCAGCGAGCACGTTGTTTGAGAGAAGTTTTTGAGCATTTTTTTTGAAAAAAATTCAGTACTGCACTTACAACGGTACGGAAATCCATAAGTTTGTACGGAAATTCGTACAATACATTCCATGTCCGTACAATACATTTTCAACTTCAAGTGGGTACAAAAATCGAGGCAAAGTGGGCACGAGTTTTAGGCTGAAGAGATAAGTTGTATTTTGCTGTTTTGTTTTGTCTGCAAATGTATTTTTCCTGAAATTGAAAGATAAATAAATTTGAAGAGCTCTCTAACAGGTTTTCCTCGGAGAAGATTGAATTGGTTTTGCCTGCGTCTAAGTTGACCAAAAATCTGTGTGTATTTTTTGTGTTGCTGGTCTATTTATGTCCATATATATTTTCAACATGTGTTGATAGTCCCATATGTTTTAATCTGAAAATTTGATTTCTAGAATTCTATATGTTGAATGTAAGTTTATGGGAAGGGAATTTAACTGAATGGGAGTGATAAGGTGAAATTAAAACCAGTTTGAGATTGCAGGAAACTTTTTAGTCATCAAATTTCAACATGGTATCAGAGATACAGACTGTAAATTGCAGTTTGAACAATAAACATTAGTTTGGGACAACAAACAATGGTTTGAGCAACAAATGAAATTTTTGGACAACAAAATCAATTTGGACAACAAATTGATATTTTGGGACAGCAAAGTGAAATTTCACACAGACTGACCTTTGGGACAATAAGGTGTGCTGGAAAGTTCATTTCTCAATTTTCTTGGTTTTGCAAATTTTGGACAACAGTCATGGCCATGTTCTTAAGAATTGAGGACAGACTGGATGGGATATCCAATTATGCCGTTTGGAAGGACAAAGTTCAGATAGTGTTTGAGGAGGCATCGGTTTGGGACATAGTGAGGCAAGAGGTTGTACCTCCTACTGCTGCAGATGAACTTGCTGAATTCACAAAAAATAATGCAAAGACAAAAAGATTTTGATGGACAGTCTGAAGGATCATGTGGTTTATCAGGTTAGAGGAAACACATATGCATATCAGATGTGGAAAACTCTAACCACTCTCTATTAGAGTACCAATGAGAGTAGGAAGATGGTACTCAAAGAGCAATTGAAGAACATCAGGATGAAAAACGCTGAAAGTGTAGTTCATTATCTTGGCAGGGTCAAACAGGTACGTGATGATTTGATTTCTATTGGTGAGATAGTTGCATTTAGGAGAGAAGTGTAAGAGGAATCTTTTTATGACGAGTCAATAAAGTGTGTAAGAGAGTGTAAGAGGTGTGTAAGAGCATTAAAGAGAGATGAATGAATGTATTAAGAGAGAGAGAGAGTAACATATGCATTAATTGATGGGAGTTACATATGACATGATTGAGTCTCATGATTGAGAGACTTGAATTTCTTTTTAATAATAATAATAATAATATTGATGATTAAGTCAAAATTGAACTATTAGAATTGATTGATGATCAAAAGGAATTTACCATTAAAAATGCTTGATTACCAATTTATGCATAGTGATTTACTATTTTTGGAAAGTCATACTTCAGACTTTCTATTTTTAGAAATTCATCCCTGAGCTGCCAATTTTCAACATTAGGGAGGAGAATATGAGAAATGGAATAATTTTCTCTTGAAGTTTAAGTGCAATGATCCAAAAGAAGCCACCGACCAAAGGGAACCTAAGGGAGAGAATGGTCTTCAAGCTAGGGCTTGGAACTCCAACGCAGTAGTGGACCAATTTTCACGGATTTTCAATGGTTATAAGTGATTTTTAAGATTATGCCCTATGGGGCATACTAGGTTAGGGCTTAGAAAGAGGAAGATAAGGTGAGAAGAAAATTCTTTTGTGATCATTTTAGGACTAGACCAGTGCCTATCCAATTGGGAGAACAGAGTCGATTGAAATAAATGTTAAGAGATGCCTTATCCCTAGTCATGGAGTCTCTAGCAACTTCACATAACCCTAGAGGCAACAAATAGGTCAGTGAGAAAGTTTATACTTCTTTGATGTTGCAATTGATGAATTATCAAGGTAACAATGAATAATCATATACCTCTAGGATATTTGTTCACCATACTTTCGCTTGAAACATATGAAAGGCCCTCACAAAAATAAGTTTTAACAAATTCACATTTCTTGAAGGCAACTACACCAACTTCATGAGTGAAAACATTCATACATTACACAAGTGACAATACACGTAAAGTAGAACAAGAAAATGACATTTACAAGTATAGCGAAAATCCTCCAATCAACAATGTGCAAAAATATCGAAGCTCCAAGATAAAAGATAAGCTTTCCAAACATCGAAATACATTTAGAAATCCAATTCATCCATCAAAATGCTAGCCAAAATTCTCAAGAAGAGATAGTCCCTTCCAAAAATGTGATGATAGAAATGAATGAGCCTCTCATCTATTTATACAATCCATAGGGGGGTTTGAATAACCTAATTAGCCTAATAATGCCCCAAATAATAAAATAATGTACAATAATGACATGACTTGGTGACGAGTCCACCAAGTTAGCTCAATAATACAAAGATAAAGCCTCTGAAGAGGACAAAATAGTAGATACAACGAGTTTTTGGGCCATTGATGAGGCCTAGTGGAGTCCAAAGTGTGCCAATGTGAGAGAATAGGCTCCAAACATAGTGATCAAGGGGGTGGCCCCTTGATATCCAAGCAAATCCAATGTGGTGCCCCAAATTGGTGTGGGGGGCACAACAACAGCCTCATGGGTCTCCAAGTTGATCGATAATGCTTGTATACCATTTGTAAGGGTTGGAACGATGACATAAACCCTCCCATTGTCCCTTATGGTTAGACACATCCTCATCTGGATCCTAGAGCATCTTCCAAGTGTATGGTGTAAGTGTGAAGCTAGCTAGGAAAGGTGGTCTAGGTGCATCATCCCCATCCAAAAAGGTGGAACACGGGCAATCAATGAGTGGTGCTGAGGGATCCATGAACTGGTACATTGCTCTTTGCTGTTGTGGAGGCCCATGGCTCTCAACGCTCACCCTACAAATGCCAATGTGACCCTCTTGAGGGCTTGGACCCCGTATTGGGAGACCAAACGTCATATGAAGACCCACCTGCAGTCCTGCGTAAGATCCAATGCATCTCCTCGCCTTCCAGTACAACAAATCATTAGAGCAATTGAGTAAAAGAGCTTACAAATCATGGAAAACGAGTGGACAATTCATAGTGGCATGCCCTTGCATAGTGGGATTTGGCGTGTACAGGTGTCTCCAGGGTTAATAAAAGGATTAACCAAGGACTCTATTAGGTGGTTTCAACCTTTAAAGGGGGTGACATGTCCATGGTACATCCATCAAGTGGTAGGTGGCATGTGATACATTGATGGAATGGAGTGAGGCTCAGGGGAAAACTCTAAGCCACAAGCCACGTTACAAGGGTAGCTATAATAGGGGAAGCCCACACTTCGGTACATGAATGTAGGAGGGAGCAATTGTGGTACATGAGTTACCGCAACCTTTGTTTTTCCATCCTTCTTTATATGCTTTTTGCCTTTGATTTTTCTTCATGATTGCTCAAGGCTCTAGGTGATGAGAGCATGATGTGTAGGGTATAACAGTAGATACCCCCCTTGAGGTGGGACGGTTCATCACCCACCATGGGTTGGGACAATCATGAGCTCCTTAATGATAGAGGGGGCTCATATAGGGGCCCATAGGAACCAAGCTGATGGCCATAGATAAGGTTTAGGGCTCATGTTCGACTTTTTTCCACATGCTAAATTTGTATGTCCCAACCATCTTTTGCATTTTATGGTACATTTCCTATTGAAAGTGGCCAAATTATGCTTTTTCCATTTCTTTTAGGTGAATCAACCTCCGGGGCATCGTTCTAGGCTCGACCCAAGGTGTGGACAAGGGGAGGGGTAGGCTAAGTCCTTGTGGACCTAGATGGGAAAAATGATGAATGGGGTTGTAACGAGCAGAAATGGAGTGATGTATATGGTATTAGGAAGTGGGACCACGCAACCAAAATTGCAGTTTCCCATGTAGTGCCACCTTAAAGCTTGGTAGCCAATAAAGTAGATCCCACTAGACTAGGATACAAGGTTAACCATCAAATCAAGTAGAGGAGAAAAGGGTACAAGCCTAACCCATTCTTTCCGCCAAATCTCGCCACTAATCCATACCCAAGAGTGTCCATGATAAGTAAACAAAATTAACCAACTACACAATGAAAAGCCATACCTTTCGGGTTGGAAGGTCTGTTGAGAAATCTAGGGCAATACTGATAGGGCTTCTGATTAGTTAGATTTCTCTATTACTTGACTATTTCTTGTGATTAAGTATTTCTTCTTCTTCTTTGTTATATTATTATCATCAAGACAACTGCCAAAGCATAAAAATACAAGAGAACACAAGATATAGGCGCTCAGCCAGTGAAAACCCCTAGGTAGGGGAAAACGCAGTCAAGAACTCTTCCTTCAATAGTTTCAAATTAAAGTGAGATAGACAAAGACCTACCATGACACAAAATTTCCTTCACCCATCAAGTCAACCTCCCATGATGAAAAATATGATCTCAAGTTTCAATTTCCTTATCTTTGTGTAAACTTCTTCTTCCTTACTTCTGCAATTTCGGCTCTCTATGCTTCTACAACTTTAGGTCATCTTTACTCCTGTAATTTTCGACCTACTTTGCTCTTGCAACTCTTGACATACTGTAATTACCATTCTACAACTTTTCTATACATCTGGCTAGCATTTGACAGTCCTCCCTCTTTAGATTACCTTCTTGTCCTATACGAACCACAGATTGAACCTTCTCTTCACTATTCTGATTTGACTCCATCCGAAATTCATCTCTGCTTTAGGTCAAGTTCACCTTGGTATTTATAGTTGTTTCTCCCTGTATTTGAATCGACATGTATAATAGGAGTATTCGACTTGTCAATTTTGTTGGAGGTCGACTTGGTGGGGAGGAATAATAAAATATTTTTTCCTCCTTGACTCCAAGGAGCCCAAGAAGTGTCTCTTACAAAAATAACTTTGACTTTGACTCAACAATAATCCTAGAGCACTCAATGGGCGCTTTGACCTATTGACTACCGACCCAAGCATGAAACCCATGCTTTAATAATTCAATTTAACAATAATTGTTGGAAATACTGAGAGGGGGGTGAATCAGTGTTTCTTAGCAATTAACACTTTTTAATATTTTTCAGAGCATTAGTTATTCTTCAGTTATCATTAATGTTCTTCTTCAACAATTATAAACAATAATCAACAGTAAGCAACACCATACAACAATGCACGGAGATAAAACAATAGGCAAAAATTTTTAGGTGTAAAACCCTCTCTAGGTCAAAAACCACTGAACGCTTCTCCAGTAATGGTATTCTTCTCTCTTCCTTTTGTCTTTCAGGATGAGTACTCTTCTTTGGATGGGTCCATTTGGTCATACGAGGATGCCTTTGGGGGGCAGGAGTAGTCATGTGGAGTTGTGGACATCAAGCTAGATTTATATGGTGAGCAGTCAAGGGACCTTGTGGGAGACATTCTGGATGATGAGTCACCCGTGATGATTCAATAGGAGCAGCATATGGCAGAGCTTGAGTCGGCTCGAGGATGATTTTCACAGTAGGCATGTGGAGCCGTTCGAGGAGAGCCAGTTGGAGACTCATGTTGAGCCCATGATCTAGGAGAATGAGCAACCATCCTTGGGGTCAACCATTGATGAGGAGTAGACAGGTGTACAGATTGCAAGTAGGGTGGTAGTATTCGTAGATGCATGACCTTAGGAGGTGCTGGAGTCTGACATGGCAGTTTCGCAGGAGATTGGTGGATTGGAGGAGTGTGGAATTTCCTATCAAATGAGGGAGATGGCAGTGCATCCATCTATGGGGCTACCCATTAATGAGGTGCAAATAGACGTAGTGGCATCTAGCAAAGCTGCGACGCTTTCAGGCAGGAGCCCTCTCCAGGAGTACATAGATAGGGCTTGCAGCGCAACTTACCCACTTTGGCCCATTATAGGGAGAGGGGCAGGGGTTCTTGGACATGTTTTGTTGGTTGATCGAGCAGAGCATCAGGAGTTGAGCATGGATTAGCATCGGTCTAATAGACGTATTTCTCGCACATGTGTCCATACAATAGATTGGCGGGAGATCATGAGTTGGTATCCCATTGATGGTACAATATTCTTAGTCAGGGGCATAGTGGAGCAGGCACACTTAGACATGACGGGTACTGCAGGTTCCAATTGGCAGTTGGATACAAGTCGACAACTCTTCAGCATTCCATCCCGGTATTAGGAGAGCATGATTAGCATTAGATTGAGTCAGGGGTTGGATTGGAGAGAGGTGATGAGTTGGTACGCAGTTGGTGGGTCAACATTCTTAGCCAGAGTTATAGCCCAGCAGGAGCTGTGGAGCACTGATGCTTGTTCTTGGTGGCATTGGGATCTAGGAGGATTTGTTGATGAAATGCTCAGTCAGAGATTGGTCTGGGATTCGGGCATTGACGGGTTTGTTCCTGGTAGGTTGACACAAAGGCATAACATCACCTAGTGGTATGTATGGGATCCGGTCATTGGGTCTCAGTTGCATCGGGCCAACAGACTGGTCCACAATTTTGAATTGCTTGGGGGCAAGCAATCTTGGGGCAGAGGATTTGTAATGTTCTTTTTTCTGATGTTCCTTATGACATGGTTAGGATGGACTTTCAAAGTTGGGGGCAGACAAATCACAGGTGTAGGTTGACATCATCGACAGGCCCTAGGGGCTTTTGGAGGGGTTTTGAGGAGTTTTAATGAGGTCTGATGACATTTTCTTGATATATTCCATCATCTGCACAGTTTGCTTTTCGTTCCGTTGCATTCCGACAACTTTTGAAAAACTAAGTTATTAAAGGGCCTATCTCAATTAATTACGCCTAAGGTAGCTTTCCAGAGGAATTATTAGCATAACACCTTGGTGTAATAGCTTGTTGGAACTGAAAGGAGATCTACAAGAATGGATGGCTAGAAGGGATTTTCAGTGACTTGAGGAGGCATGGTGGCCAATTTATCAATTTCCCACATTAAAACAAATATTTTAATTAAGGGAAATGTGCTCAATGATTAAAATAATAATAAAATAGGAGCTTCTAGAGGAGTTCATCAGATCTATAAAAATAGGAGGAAGGGGCCATTAGAGGACATCTTGGATTGGGTATTGCTTCTTGTATGTGAGATTGAGAACCCGATTCTCTACTTCACTGGTAGCCCCATGACGGAAACCCTCGGGTGATTTATAGAGATTGGGCGAGCATGCATCTGCCCTTGGCGACTTCATCCAGAATTCACTGGAGAGCTTAGCAGTGGCAGTTTAGTTCAGTTGGAGGGCCAATGTAGTAGTGTAGAAAATTATCTCAGAGGCCAGCGCCTCATCTCAACTATTTTGGTTGTACATGCATGTGATCCCAGTTTATCTATTATAATAAAAGTTGAGATAATTTTCAACTTGTCATGTTGTTATTGTGTTGTTGAACTTTATTAGTCATATTTTACATGGCAATCTTTTGTTATGAATGGGAATTTATCTGAAGCATTGTTTGAGTTAAAATTTCAAGAAAACCCCAAATTTTGTATTTGGTATATTACAACAAACATATTACGAAGTCATTCAAGGTATACCTTCTGTCTAGACCTAATGGGCAGTATGGATAAGCAATGTTCTTCTGTATCATGTGGGCATACAGGCTTCTAAAACATGGCAGACCTGTGACAAATATGACAAACCTAATATTGATTTGATCTCCATATTTAACGGTGACTTGGATGAGTATGTTTATGATTCACTTTTATGTAGCAATGTAGCTCTCAATTTTTGTACATTTTGTAGATTATATATTACTATTGTAACTTTTACCCTTTTGGTGCTTCATTAACAACCTTAATCATTTGTTGCCAATAAGGGGAACACACCAAATTGGATGCAAGCCCATTTGCATAGATGCAACGAGTTACATGTTCATTGGCTATGTCTCTACCTTGATTATTGAAAGCTGCTTCAAGAGGGCCTAGAGTGGGCCTTTTATTAGTTGTGGCAATAGGCTGAGATGGCAATGGAGGCCTAGTTGTAGAGCTTTGCACAGGGTGTTTTCCCTTAGCAAGCTTCCTATCAACAACTTCTTGCAAAGATGAATAGAATTTCATTTTTCCAGGACTCAAACCTTTGCCAGGTTTTCCATTTGCTTCTTTTGGCCTTGTGCATACTTGCACCCATGTGTTAGTTTGACCAATGAGATGGGCCTTCACTCTAGTATATGAGCCATTTTTTATATCTTGGCATTCATTGCACTTCCATTTAAATGAACCACCTCCGTGATATTTTCCAATAATCTCCACATACTGCCGTAAAGGAGATTTTGGGTCTATTTTGATGATTTCCCTTCACTTTGCTCATGTTGTGATGGTTCCATAATGATAATGGTCTATAGGTTACCTTACTGCATATAAGATTCAAATTATAATATATTAGCTTGGAGTAGTGCAAAGCAATTTGGCATAATTATTGTTTTCACTTGGGAAGAAATAATGGAGGATTGGGTAAGCATTTGGCATCTTATACTTTGAGGATGAGGGCATCCAAGATAAGAGTAGAGTACCGAAACAAGACAAAGAAAGGATCTTTCTTGAAGGCTAAAGTCACAAAGAAGTTAGCTCAAGCCAAATGAAGGGGGAAGGAGGGCCAAAGTAGCCCAAATTTTGTCACACGTGGGAAAAGTGCAGTGAAGATCAAGAAGTCGAGAATTGCAGGAAGGAAGGTCAAAAATCTCGGACTAGGGTTGCAGTGTCGAGGGTCAAGAACAAAGGAGGGATTGCAACAATATCAAGAAGAAGTTGACCTTGACTTGAAGCAAACATTGACTTGGTCTAGGAGGGGTTGCAGGTCAAGGGTCTAGGTCTTGGAATTCGTCAATTGAAGATTCTATAAGAAGAAGAATTATGTGGTTTTTCATCTCAAGATTGGAGAGGTCTTGGCCATGGCTGATTGCCTTTATCTTGTGTCCTTTGTCTCATTGCTCTTTATGTATTTTGGTAGCTGTTTGATGAAGAGAACACATAATAATAAGCAAGTAGAAGAAGAAGCTAATGAAGTAAAATTAAGAATACATTAGAAACAATTATCAAGCAAGAGAAATCATCCAATCTTATTGCCCTATATTTTTCACCAAGAGGGATTGTTGAAAATTGGCAGTTCAAGGATGAATTTCCTTATCAAAATCTCATTTCTGACAATTCCGAAGTTACTTTCTAAAAATAGAAAGTCATGTCTAGTATCTCGAGTATGACTTTCCAAAAATAATAAATCACCTTGCATCAATTGGTAATCAAGTATAGTTGATGGAAAGTCACTTATCATTAATCAATCCAAATAGTTCAATCTCAACTTACTTAATTATCAATATGATTATTATTATTATTACTATTTTCCTTTATGATACTATTATATTATTATTAAAGGAAATTCATGTCTCTCAATCATGACACTCAATCATGTCATATATAACTCCGTTCAATTAATGCATATGTTTCTCTCTCTCACTTAATGGATATGTTACACATTAAAAGCATGTCATATTCCTCTTACACACTCATTAAAGCATGTCATAAAGGATTCTTCTTATCCACTCTTTAATGCATATGTTACATTTTCGCCTTTATGACATAAGTTACTAAGGCATGTGGTGATCTCCTTTATGTTGCTAAGGCATGCATTTCTCTCCTTAATGGCATGAGTTACACTCCCCTAAAATGGCATATGTTACTCTTCCTCAAAGAATGCGTATTGCTTCTCTTTTATGATAAGAACTCATTGCTCCTCTTATATATGTACATCATATCATCTCATCTTCTCATTACTTGTGTGGATTGGGAAAGAAAGATTCGAAATTGAGAGGGAGAGTTGGAGAGACTTGAAGAAGATTGTGAGGAAGAGAGACTTGGAGAGTAACAACAAAACTTGAAAGTTGATTCAGTGTGTGCATCAGTTGCTGCTATCAGTGACTTTCATGCTACAACTTGTTCAGATTTGGGTGAACTTACTCATTCTCTTGATCTTTTATTGCACTTTGTATCTCTGCTGAATAATTGATATCTAATAGAAGAAGAATCTGTTTGGGTTTTCCTCTTGTGGGTTGGACCTAAATTCTCTGTGTTTCATTGTGTTCTTGGCTGTCTTCTATTTTTCATATGGTGTTTGTTCTATCTACAATTTCTTAACTGATATTGCAGGTGGAAGACGTTTCATTTTTTAAATAATTGGTTCAGCATAGAACATCAAAATTTCAACATGACCCCTATCATGGACCGGTTCTTCCTCTCTACAACGACATTCTGTTGTTGTTTGTATGGTATTCCCAGCTTCCTCTTAATTCCTGCCATCCTGCAGAAATCCTTGAAGTTGTTAGAGGGATATTCACCCTCATTATCTGAATTCGGCAGCTTGATGTTCTTCCTTGTTTGGTTCTGAACCTTAAACATGTGAAACCTATTGAAGACTTCATCCTTTCTTTTTAAGAAATAGATGCATGTGTTATAAGAGTAATCATCAATAAGTGAAACAGAATACATGCCTACATGCATGAATGTTTCTGACATCAATCCACACACATCCATATGAATCAAGTCCAAAATCTCCTTGGACCCATGCTTTTTGCTTGGGAAAACAACCTTGAGCTATTTTTCAAGTACACAACCTCTGCATATGCCTAGTTGCTTAATGCCCAAATCTGGAATAGTTGTGACCATCTTCTCCAGAATCGGCTATGCTCTATAATGTAGGTGGGCCATTGTCTTGTTCAACATCTCGCACAAGCTATCATTCATATGAACCATAATTTTAACAGGCTCACCCCGTAACCTATACAAATTACCTCTCTATCCCCAATCACTTGTGTTTTGTTTGGACTAGATCCTTTTGGTTAGATAACTACTTGCCTTTTCTTGAAGTCCATGCCAAAACAATTATCCTTCCTGACAGGAATTGAAAGTAAATTTTTCTTGATTCCTAGAACATACAATAGGTTCTTCAAGTCCAAAAAGTTACCTGTGTCGAGTTGGAAAGACATCATACGAACTCCAACTATTGAATACTTGGTATCATCACTATTGAATATTTTGTATCATCACCATGCTCCACTTGTATTGCTGATTTCTTCTCTATTAGAATTGTAAACAACTCTTGGGATGATGTCATATGATGAGATGCTCCATTGTCCACATACCATACATTACTTGGAATTCTGCTTGTAGAAAGGTAAGAAACTAATGAGAAACCCTTCTCAATCTTTGTGGAAAACTTGCTCATCTAAATTTTTGCGAAGGCCGCTGCTTGCTTATGCTATTGTTTTACTTTTCCCTTCTTCTTGACTGGACATTGTGATGCATAGCGTTCATGATTATGAGGCTGACTCTTGATTTTACTCAAGTCCTTCTTCTTTGATTAGGAGGCTGACTCCTCACCCTTACGCTTACCTTTATTGGAACCCTTTCCTTTTCCCTTCCTCGTCTGAATGATTAAGGCTAGGTTCTCATCACCTCCCTTCTTTTTTAGCTATAGACTTGATTTGAGTTTGCTCCAGGATACAATCATCTGAACGTCTCTCAAAGTTTGGAAGCTTTGTGTGAGCAAAAATCCCTTGGAGAAATGGCTCGTAGGAACTTCGGCAACCATTCAACACAATGTTCACTATCTCCACATCCTCCATCTTCTCCCTGTTTGTTGCAAGCTGATCATGGATCTAAATGATTTTCAAGAGGGAAAGTAACTATGTTAGATTTGGACATCTCTATGGATCTGAGCTTGTTTCTCCAGATTATCCCTAGCTAATGTTCTTTGTAATATTCCCAATTCGCAGACAACTAATTGGAATATTCATTTTTGATTAATTTTTGCCTTTCTAATGTTCAACAGGAAATAAAGGGGTGAGGGGACCCATAAATCAAACATTAGAATAAAAACACTTTCCTAAAGTCACTAGGTAGAATAATTAAAAGGCAAAGCGGGGCCCATGAGGCCAAGTGACAGCGCAGGAGAGGAGGCAGCTAGGACAACGAAGTGGCAGCGTGGGAGAGGTAGCGCAACACAGCGAGGGACAACGTGGCAAGAGGGACAACGCAACATTAGTGGGCCTAAGGGAATGGAGGGGTTCACTAGCATAAAAAGGGATGGAGGGAACCTTTCTCATTCATTCTTACATCTTATGATTTTCTGTCTGTCAAGACTAGAGCATGCTTAAGCTGTTTAGCTGAGTATGCAGTGTTGTTTAGAACAAGGGTGTCTTCGAGCGGAGATCCCAACCTCTTCCTCGAGGGACTTCGAGTGCCCGCTCAGGAGAGGAGCCATTCTATCAGTTTTTGAGAGCAACTTCATTGTTTCAGCTACTAGGATTACACAATCATCTCCAGGGCAACGCATGCAGTCATAGAGGAGAGCAGCTCCGGTAGAGGAGGAACTTTGGGAGATTTCAATCCGGAGGTTTGTGAGTGGATCAACCCTTCCATAGCTGAGTTCCTTGGATAGTTGGAGGCCCTTCTTTTAGCATTTTCATCACAGAGGCCAACGTACCTAGGATGAGTGCGTAGTCATCCCAAGAGGGTGAATTTTCGGGGTCAGCCTTTCCGGAATTCCTTTGCGGGGTTATTATGGGTTTTTGGAGGAGAGACCAGTGTACGAGTTTCAGAATTTTCTGAGCAGCAGAGCAACCCCATCTTGCAGTCCCTTTTCAGTCAGCAACAACAATTCCAGCAACACTGCGTAGAGGAGCAACAGTGCAGAGCAGAGATTGAGCAGAGTTTCTGATAGAGGAGGGAGAGATCATTTCAGCCCGCCTAGAGCAAGCCAAGGTGCTATCATTCTGAGCACTCTTTGTACTTATTCCTCATTTTAGAAAATATAATAAAATGCTCAACTGTTCTAGTTTATTTGCAGTGTTTTCTGTATGTGCTTCTATTTGCTGTAGTTTTTGTTTATGTTGCTTTGTAGGGAAAATTTTAAGTATAGATATCTATTTGAAAGTTTATAAACCTTGGTGAATCTTAGTAATCTATAGTAGAAAAATTTTAAAATTTTTGATGATATTTTTTTAAAATTATCTAAAACTATGATAATATCATATTAGCCTATATAATATCTTGGCGATTTTCAAGGTAGAATAATTTCATACTATAAAATTTGGGCAAACTATTTCTAGAAAAAATGTAAATTGGCGAATATTGTTTTTGGAAAAAGTATAGAAAATTAGTCCACCTGCGAATATTGGACCCTAAAATTTTCCGTGTTGCTTTGTATTGCTATCTATTTCCCGTTTGGGATATTTCAATGGCATCAGAGCTCATAGACTTGGCTCACCCTGTGGAGCAATAAGTCTATGACACCCGAAGATAGAGAGTTCATCACATATTGGAAGCAGAGGTATAGGGACAAAGAGCGTAGGCTCGAAATCACACTTGCAGAAGAGGACGGTGTTCTGATTGAGAAAGACAAAGGGAAGGCACCAATGGCAGATGAGATAGATGATGGGAAGGAGTTTGGTAACCTCCTATTGAAATCTGTACAGGAGCTTTCCAGAAAGATAGAGGAAATGGGGCAGAAGATTGCTGGAGAAAACAGACAGTGTGAGATCCTAAGGGAGTTTCACAATGGAGAAGGGTTCGGTTCTTCTCACCATATTTTGGAGCAGAACGTTGCGTAGCAGGTGGTGCTACGCACTCCCCCACGTTTCACCATGCCCACTTTTTTGACCTCAGGAGCAGGAACATGAGGACCCCAGGAGTTGGAGGTGGCTCATTACGAGGAATATTTTGCAGAGTATCAGTTGGATGGGCATGAGTTTGGAGACACCCTCACATTTAACGAGTTTTTCCAGCTAAAGAACAATAGCAGACCTCACAGCTAGAATAGGGGAGGAGGGTACACGTAGGGAAATGACTTGCAACGTACCATGGGCAAATTTTTCTTGCCCACCTTTGATGGATCATCAAAGTGTTCGGCTAAGGTTTGGGTGCAGAAACGGGACATTTATTTTCAGCTGAACCAAATGGCGGAGGTAGAGGCTATCAAGGTAGAAGCGCTGCACCTTGAGGGGGAAGCCCACGACCGGTGGTTCCACAAGATGTCCACGCTGGGTCACACGAGGGTGGCAGCGTATGCAGAGTTCACTCGAGGTTAGTGGAGAGATTTGACCAGAAGGACACGGAGGAACACTTTGTTGAGCTGACTAAGCTCAAGCAGTTTGGAAGCCCGAAGACTTACATTTCTGAGTTCCTGAAACTTTTAGTGATGGCGCCAGACTTGTCAGTGGCCAGGAGGGTATATATGTTTATTGATGGGTTGGTTGAACCATTGCGTGGGCTAGTCAGATCCACTAGGCCTACTACAGTGCATGATGCAGTAGGGAGGACTAGGGACTTGCAGGATGCCCTGCCATGGATGAGAGCTCCTTTTCCCCACAAACCAGTGTTCCAGAAGAAGGGGAAAGACACGAGAGCCCCACCCTTGAGGGGGAACTAGGGCCGAGGGCCATTGGATGATGATACCTGGAGAGACTTGAGACGGAGGTATCTATGCTTCACATGCCAGAAGCCATGGAGAGACTTGAGATGGAGGTATCTATGTTTCACTCGCTATAGGGAAGGCACACTACATTGAGGTCTTCTCCGACAGTGAGGGAGAAGAAGAGGCATATGAGGAGTTGGAGGGAGATGCCATCTCTGGTGCACCAGGAGGAGATCATCCACTAGCACCTCCCCCAGTAGCAGGAGGAGCAATGTTTGCACTCACCGAGGAGTCCTTACTTCTTTGCGGGGAGTTCCCAAGTATTTGACGCTGAGAGTCCGAGGCATGGTCTAGGGACAACGTGTCTCAGTGTTGGTGGACATCGGGGCCACACATAACTTCATTGATACCCAACTATTATAGCAAAGGGGCATACCGACAAAGAGTTTTGATGGGTTCTCCGTGTTGGTTCCATGTGCCAAGACCATGCAGTGCATGCGATATGTTCCGGCATTAGCAGTTACCATGGGGACATACACCATGACTGATCATTTCTTTGTGGTCGACATCCCAGATACCAATGTGGTATTGGGTGTGTAGTGGCTTATCACGCTTGGTAAGGTCACTATAGATTGGGAGACATTAGAGATGGAGTGGACATATAAGAAGAGTGGGAAGCATATGATGATCAGAGGCATGAACACATACCCTCCCTAGACAGTGTTGGTACACCGGATGGAGGCATACTTCCGGAAGGGAGATGAAGAGTGGGTAGTGGAGCTATGTATTTTAGAGGCAGGTGCTACAGGGAAGCCAATGCATCTCGATGTACAGTCTATATTGGACTGTTACTCTACAGTTTTTGGGGACATACCACCAGGCAGCCACCAGACATGGGATTTGAGCATACTATTGAGCTGGACCAGGGGATCCAGGCAGTGATCACCACTCGCTATAGGCACCCCAAAGCCTACAGGGATGAGATAGAGTGAGCCATACATGAGCTCTTGTCATTGGGACACATCAGGCCCAGCACTAGTCCCTTTGCTTCTTCCGTAGTCTTGGTGAAGAAGAAGGATGGCACATTATGGATGTGCATCGACTATAGGGCGCTCCACAAGAAAACCATGAAGAATCGTTACCCCACCCCAGGATTGATGAGTTGATGGATGAGTTGAGGGGAATGAAGTTCTTCTCGAAGATAGATCTGAGGTCAGGATACCATCAGATAAAGGTGAGGGACTAGGATGTCCCCATGACTGCGTTTAGATGCCACTATGGCTATTTTGAGTTCTTGGTGATGGCCTTTGGGCTGACCAATGCTTCGGCCACCTTTGAGTCTCGTATGAACCACATCTTCCTTGGTCAGCTGAGGAAGTTTGTGCTAGTATTTTTTGATGACATTCTCATCTATAGCCACAAATGGGAGGAGCACTTGCAGCATATTGAGGCCGTACTTAGTATTTTGGAGGAGCAACATTTCTATGCTAAGCTATCCAAGTGTGAGTTTGGGCTTACAGAGATGCTCTATTTTGGGCATATCATCGGAGTGGACAGGGTAAGAGTCCATGAGGAGAAAATACGGGCCATTCTGGATTGGCCGACATCGAAGAATGTGACAAAACTTCAAGGGTTTGTAGGCATCTGTACCTACTTTCGGAAGTTTGTCAAGGGATTTCCAGAACTTGCAGCACCCCTCATGGACCTCACCAAGAAGGGGGCGTTCGGATGGACTAATGTTGCGCAGAGGGCCTTTAATAGGCTCTAGGAGGTGATGAGCACCTGTCCAGTGTTGGCATTGCGAGATTTCATGCAGCCCTTTGTGATGGATTGTGATGCTTCAGGAGAGGGGGTAGGAGTAGTTTTGATGAAGGGGGGCCATCCTATCGCTTTTGAGAGTCGAAAGCTACTGCCGCAAGAGAGATTGTACCCAATATACGACAAGGAGATGCTGGCCATCATGCATGTGTTGGCCAAGTTTCGACAGTACTTGGTGGGTAATAGATTTCCGGTGAGGATTGACCACAACAGTCTCCGGTTTTTCCTTGAGCAGAAACAATTGCAGGAGAGACAACAAAAATGGGTGAGCAAAATCCAGGCCTATGACTTTGACATCGAGTATGTCAAGGGGAAGAACAATGTGGTGGCAAATGCCTTGTCATGGAGGCCAGCAACGTTGTCTTTGATGAGCCTTGGCGCAGATTGGAGCGCCCAACTGTTGGTGGAGTATTCCAAGAACTGTTTTGCTTGTGAGTTGTTGGATGGGCAGGTGACAGATGACAGGTATCGGGTGATGGATGAGGTCATCTATTACCGGGACAAGATTTACCTGATAGGTAACTCCCAGCTCAGGGAGAAGATCTTGCGTGCAACCCACGATTCGCTGCATTCAAGTCATCAGGGGTTCACCAAGATTTACAGGGCCATATGGGAGAGGTTCTCATGGAGGGGCCTCAAGGAGGACGTACTCCGGCATGTCAGGGAGTGCGAGGTTTGTCAGAGGAACAAAGAAGAGTTGAATCATCCTATGGGCTTCCTACAATTGCTTCCCATTCCAGAGGAGTAATGGGAGATCATCTCCATGATTTTATCACAAGGTTGCCTATGGTGCAGGGCAAGGATTGGATCTTTGTAGTTGTGAATCGACTGACAAATTATGCACACTTTTTCGCCATCTCCGCACGATATACTACTTGACAGGTGGCCGAGTTGTTCTTTAGGGATGTTTTCAGGCTCCATGGTCTCCCAAAGACCATAGTTAGTGACCGGCACAACCAATTCAAGGGCGGATTTTGGTAGGAGTTGTTCCGTTTGGTGGGTACCGAGTTGACACCCAGTACCAGTTATCACTCGCAGATGACGAACAAATAGAGATAATGAACAAGTGGCTAGAGGGCTACTTGAGAAACTATGTCTTGGGGCAGCAGAAGGCATGGTTGCGTTGGCTCCACTTGGGGGAATACTGCTACAACATGACATTCCATATGTCAATCGGTATGTCTCCATTTTATGCTTTGTATGGATATCATGCTCTAACTTTTGTTGATGTTATGTTTGGAGCAAGCAAGGCCCTAAGGGCCAAAGATTGGATCCAAGAGAGCCAAGACATACTCCGGGCTCTTAAGGACAACCTAGCCACAACGCAGAACCAACAAAAGTTGTATGCCGACATAGGCCACGTAGAGAGACATTTTGAGGTAGATGATTTGGTTTACCTCTGCCTTCAGCCATATAAATAGTCCACGTTGAAGTAGAAGGGAGCAGAGCAGCCCAAACCCCGCTTCTATGGGCCATATAGGGTGACTAGACGAGTTGGTGAGGTGGCATATGAGCTAGAGCTGCCAGCTGGGAGCCGGATCCATAACATCTTCCATGTCTCATGCTTGAAGAAAGCTCTAGGGCAGCAGGTGACTGCCACTATGAAGCTCCCACCTATAGATGATGAGGGGCATTTGGTGTTGCAACTAGAAGCTATTCTAGACACTCCAGAGAGACAGCTGAGGATCAGGACAATCAAGGAATATCTGATCAGGTGGAGCAACCTTCCGGATGAGGATGCCACTTGGGAGGGGGAGAAGATCCTGTAACATCCATCTTTGTAGTTGCTCGAGGAAAAGCAACATTTTGGCGGGGAGGGCTGCAATATTCCCAACTAGCAGACAGTTAATTAGAATATTCATTTTTGATTAATTTTTCCTTTCTAAAGTTCAAGAAGAAATAAAGGGGTGAGGGGACCCATAAATAAAAAACTAGAATAAAAACACTTTCCTAAAGTCACTAGGCAGAATAATTAAAAGGCAAAGTGGGGCGCATGAGGCCAAGTGACAATGCATAAGAGGAGGCGGCTAGGACAACGTAGTGGCAGCGTGGGAGAGGGCAGTGCAACACAACTAGGGACATTGTGGCAAGAGGGACATCGCAACATTAGTGGGCCCAAGGGAATGTAGGGGTTCACTAGCATAAAAAGGGAATGTGGGGCCTTTCTCATTAATTCTTACATCTTGTGATTTTCTGTCTGTCAAGACTAGAGCATGCTTAAACTGTTTAGCTGAGTTTGCAGTGTTGCTTCGCACAAGCGTGACTTCGAGTGCCCGCTCAGGAGAGGAGCCATTCCATCAAGTTTTTGAGAGCAACTTCATTGCTTCAGCCACCAGGATTACGCAGTCATCTCCAGGGCAACGCAATCTCTCAGGGGGTTATGCAATCATAGAGCAGAGCAGCTCCGCGAGAGGAGGAAATTCATGAGATTTTAGTCCGAAGGTTTGTGAGGGGATCAACCCTTCCATAACTGAGTTCCTTGGATAGTTGGAGGCCTTTATTTCAACATTTTCACCACAGAAGCCAACATACCCAGCAGGAGTGCGTAGTCATCCCAAGAGGGTGAATTTCCAAGGTCAGCCTTTCTGGAATTCTTTCGCGGGTTATTCTGGGATTTCGGAGGAGAGAAATGGTCCGAGTTTCAGAATTTTCTGAGCAGCAGAGCAACCCCATCTTGCAGTCCCTTTCCAGCCAGCGACAACATTTCCAACAGGATTGCGTAGAGGAGCAGTGCAGAGCAGAGATTGAGCAGGGTTTCTGATAGAGGAGCGAGAGATCATTTCAGCCTGTCTAGAGCAGGCCAAGTTGCTATCATTCTGAGCACTCTTTGTACTTATTCCTCATTTTAGAAAATATAATAAAATGGCTTAGCTGTTCTGGTTTATTTGCAGTGTTTTCTGTGTGTGCTTCTCTTTGCTGTAGTTTTTGTTTATGTTGGTTTGTATTGCTGTTTGTTTCCCATTTTGGATATTTCATTCTTGCTCTAGTAGAGGTTTACTGGGGCGTTAGACATATCAAGGAAGTGCTAAAGATTCAAAGGACATCAATGCAAAATCTGAAGTGTTGAAAGAAACAAAAGATCAACCGAAAATCATGAACTCTCAAAAGAAATCATTCCCTCCTATGATAAATAATGTTGAATGCTTTAAATGTCATAATTATGGGCATATTGCAGCCAATTGCAGAAGAAGAATGTTTCAGTCTGCACTAAACACTGATTCACCCCCCCCTCTCAGTGTTTTTCCCAACAATTGGTATCAGAGGAGGTTCTTCTGCAGAAGATTGATCGCTTGAAGGAGATCCGTCACAATGGGAAGTCAGGAAGGAGTACTTTCTCTAAAGCCACCTCTATTCAATGGAAGTAATCTGTTATTTTGGAAGATACAAACAAAAGCGTATTTGCAAAGTCTTGGTGCAGAAGTATGGGCAATCGTGGAAGAAGGTTATCGGTATCCGGCAATTATTCCTACTGATGCAGTAGAAAGGAAGAAATATGAAATCAATGTCAAAGCAGTCAATGTTTTATTAGGAAGCCTGTCTGAATCAAAATTTGTTAAAGTGATGCAGCTAAATTCAGCAAAAGAAGTATGGGACAAAATCATTCTAAGCTATGAAGGAGATACAAAGGTAAAAAGTGCATAACTCCAAACTCTCAGAATTGAATATGAAAATTTAAGGATGCATAGTGATGAGAGTATTGCCAGTTTCTTTTTACGTTTAGATGATATTGTAAATCGCATGAGAAATTTGGGTGAAACCATAACCGATACTACTCTGGTTGAAAAAGTCTTAAGATCTTTGACTTCAAAATTTGAGTCAAAAGTATCTGCTATTGAAGAAAGGCAAGATCTGCAAACTCTTACTATTGTTCAACTACATGGTATTCTAACTGCTTTTGAAATGAGAAAAGAAGGTCCCTCTCAAATCAGAGAAGTTGCCTTTAAGGCATGTGCAAAAGGAAAAGAAAAGGAAGTTGTCTTCAGCAAAAGCGCGTATGGAAGATGAATTCAACTCTGAAATGTGTGCAGATGTATACGCAGGTTTGTCTTTATTAAAGTGCGTTTATACTCTACTTTTGTGAAGGGAACCCGCGTATACATTCAGGGTTAGCATATACGCAGTTTTTATGAGGCGAAGTTGCGTATACACGCGGATACGCACGCTCAAAATCGCGTATGCCTTTTTGTTGAGCATACCCCTTGCAAACAAGTCTAGCTTTATTTCTTATGACATCCCCATTCTCATTTAACTTGTTTTTGAATATCCATTTAGTTCCAATGACATTTTTGTCATGAGGTCTTGGTACTAATAACCAAGTGTGATTCTTTTCAATTTGATCAAGCTCTTCATTCATGGCTTGAATCCAACATTCATCTTTGCTAGCTTGATTGACATTGTGTGGTTCAATAGCGGATAGAAATGCCAGATAGCTAGAAGATCCCACAAGAGTCCTTGTTTGTACACCTGATCCCTTATCTCCCAAAATTTGAGATTCTGGATGATTCTTTTGAACATGTCTGGATGGAGCTTTTTCAGATAAATCATCTTCAGGTTCTTCATTGGGTTCACTGTTTATATCATTGTTATTTGATGTAGAAGGACATATGTCACCATCGTCTTCATTTGTTGTTTGTTTTTCTTCTTCTGGGGCTGCAGGAGACTCATCAATAACAACATTTATACATTCAACAATCTTCCGAAGTCTTTTATTGTAACACTTATATGCTCTACTCCTAGAGGAGTAACCAAGAAGTATTCCTTCATCTGCTCTGGATTCAAACTTGCCAAGTTTTTCATCATTATTTTTGATAAAACATCTGCTTCCAAAGACTCTAAAATGCTTCACAGTGGGAGGATTACTATACCAGAGTTCATATGGAGTTTTATCACTATTTACTCGAACATGTGCCTTGTTAAGAATATTTACCGCTATATGTGCTGCTTCTCCCCAAAAAGTGTCAGGTGTTCCGGAATCATCAAGCATAGCTCTAGCCATTTGTTGAACTGTTCTATTCATTCTTTCTGCTATGCCATTTTGTTGTGGAGTGCCAGCTACAGAAAACTGTCTTTTTATGCCATGTTGTTCACAAAATTCAAGGAATTCATTTGACGTATATTCTCCTCCTCGATCAGATCTAAGACACTTGATTTTCAGATCTAATTCATTTTCAACTAGAGCTTTGAAGGTCTGAAATTTCTCAAATGCTTCATCTTTGTGTTTAAGCAACTCAATCCAACACATTCTAGAGAAATCATCAATAAATAAGATATAGTATTGTTCACCACGTGGTGACTTTTTCCTCACAGGTCCACATATGTCAGTATGAATAAGTTCAAGAGGCTTACTTGATGATCCTTCCTTGGCATTAAACTATACTCTGGTTTGCTTACCAAATTGGCAAGATTTGCATATGATATTTTCGGGTGGAGTAATATTGGGAAGATCACGGACAACTTTAAGTCTACTTGATTTGTTGATCTGAGAGAAGCTCAGATGCCCCAACCTTCTATGCCATAGCCATTTTTCTGAATATTTTCTCAATTAACATTGTTCTTTGCAGTTCTTCAATACATACAGGTTGCTTGGAGTTCTTTTTCCTTTTATAATTGTTTTACCTGTATCAAGATCACGTACCACACATTCTTTTGAACTAAAGACAACTTCAGTTCCTTGATCACACATTTGACTTACACTTAACAGGTTATGCGTTAATCCATCCACATACATGACATCATTAGCTTTCACCTTCTCTTTTAGAAACACATACCCTTTTCAAGGAAGTGCTAAACATTCAAAGGATGACAACCTACTTGATGAAGTTGTCCTTGATGGAAACCTACTTGATGAGTTAAGGGGGAGATTGTTGGCAATGTGATACAATGTGTTGACTTTGATGGAACCTGCCTGATGAAGTTGTCCTTGATGAAAACTGACTTGAATGTGTTGTTAATGTTGAACAAGGTATGTCACAAGGCATACGCGGGTTTGTTAAGGATAAGTCGCGTATGTACGCGGAAATGTACATGACAAGTAGCGTATGCCCATTTGCGCTCTAAATTTAGGAAACCAGGGGACATTACCATGGTATTGACCCAAAGTATTGAGCGCTTGATTATCTATTTGATCCCGTCCAGGAATACCATCAGTGGTTGAGTGGTTTTGACTCATGGTATTGACAAAGGCTAAATCTATATAAGGAGAAGAAGATCATAGTGCAAGGGTGTGCATGTGTCTGGGTTTTAATGAATACTTCACTCTGAAGTATATCTGCATGGAATGGGTAACAGTTTGCTGATAGATCTGAATTCATAATGCACCTATGAAGAAAATAATGAAGAGGGATCTCTAGATCTGATCTGTTTATGGAATGTTTAGATCTGTGATCTGGCGAATCTTTGTTGAAGTAAAGGGTGGGATCTGAGCTGTTTATCTGGTCTAAAGATTTGCGCTGCCCTATAATGTCTGTAGATCTATACGCAGGTTCGTGGCAGAGAAAGCGCGTATATACGCGGGTTGTCTTCAGCAAAAGCGCGTATATACGCGGGTTGTCTTCAGCAAAAGCGCGTATGGAAGATGAATTCAACTCTGAAATGTGTGTAGATGTATACGCAAGTTTGTCTTTATTAAAGTGCGTATATACGCAGGTTCAGTGAAGTAAAAGCGCGTATGGAATCTAGGTTTTTGCTGAAGTATGTGGAATGAAATGTTTGATCTGTTTTGCTATCTGTCAATGATGTATTCATACAGATCTGAGTTGTTTGAATAATGATTATGCTGCTGATTAAGTTGATGAAAGATCAATTTGTTGGTTGTTGGTTGATGATTCAATGAAGGAAGAATGACTGTCTAAACAGTTCTGCATGATTGATAGATTGTCTGAACAGAAATATGATTTCAGATCTGAATCTGAGTCTGATCTCATTCTGAAAAATCAGTGTTCTCAGAAGTATACGCAGGTTGCTACACATATAAGCGCGTACGCACATGACTTTAGCGAAGAGAAGTAGCGTATGCACTCCATGTTATGCACAAAGGCATACGCAGGTTGGTAAGAAGGGAAGCGCGTATACACGCGGTTTCAGTAAACAGAGGTAGCGTGTGATATGTAATTAATGAATGTTCTGGGTTGAGTTTACATTTGCATATCTATTCTGAAGTCTGGGTTATCTTTGATATTCTGGCTATAGTGGTCTCACTGTTCTGTTTGAAGTTCTGGGCAAATATGTTTGTTGATTAATGAAGGGTTGTGTTGAAGCTGTTTGATCCAGTTTGAAAATTGATGAAACATGGTCTGCAGTGGATCTGAGGGTTAAAGCCTTCAGTATGAAAGTGGAAGCTTTCTGCCAGTAGAGGTTGGTGCTAATATCAGGGGGTAGTAGCTCCCTTCTAGGAGAGGCTAGTAAACGAGAGCAGGGGGTTGTAGCTCCCTTCCAGGAGAGGCTGGTAAACGAGAGAAGGTTGTAGCCTTCTGCAGGTGGGTGCCTGCGCGCTGGTATGAATCTGCGCCAGTACATGGTTGTAAGATGTTTTCTTTATAATAAATATTGAAGACTGAGACGACGACAACGGTGGTTTTCTCTCGACTTGGGTTTCCACCTTAAATCCTGGTGTTCATGTGTGTTGCTTATGTGTGATGGTTTATTTTGTTTTTACTGCACATGCTTACTGCTTAACATCTGATGAATAAATGATGCAATGATTTAAGAATCAAATACATAATAAGAGCTCTGAGCATACGCGAGTTTCCTTAAGGATATACGCGTATATACACTAGTTTTGTTCTGTAAAGTAGCGTATGGGTTTTGAGAAAAGAAAAGTAAAAAGTTTATCAGTTAGCTCTAAATACTGATTCACCCCCCCCTCTCAGTATTTTTCCCAACAATTGGTTTCAGAGCAGGTCCTTCTGAAAAAGCTTAGCCGCTACAAGGAAGATCAAGCAAGATGAGCAATCAAGATGGAACACCATCTATCAAGCCTCCGCTCTTTAATGGAAGCAATTTAATCTTCTGGAAAATAAGGATGAGATCCTATCTTCAGTCTATGGGAGCAGATGTATGGGCCATTGTTGAACGAGGATATCAATATCTAGCTGCAGTACCAACAGATCCGACTGAAAAGAAGAATTATGAAACAAATGCATAGGCAGTCAATGCTCTAACGGGAAGTCTAATTGAATCAGAATTTGTCAAAGTTATGCAGCTGAATACAGCAAAGGAGATATGGGACAAAATCATTCTAAGTTATGAAGGTGATGCAAAGGTAAAAAGTGCAAAACTTCAAACTCAGAATTGAATATGAAAATCTAAAGATGCATAGTGATGAGAATATTGCCAGTTTCTTTTTACGTCTTGATGATGTTGTAAATCGTATGAGAAATCTGGGAGAAACAATAACCGAATCTACTTTGGTTGAGAAAATTTTAAGATCGCTAATGGCAAAATTTTAGTTAAAAGTTTCTGCTCTTGAAGAAAAACAGGATCTTCAAAATCTTACTGTGGTGCAACTTCATGGCATACTAACTGCATATGAAATGAGAAGAGGAGGACCATTTGAAGTCAAAGAGGCTGTCTTCAGAGCTTCTACAAAAGGGAAAGAAGTACAAGAAGCAGAAAGATCAGGATATATCTCAGAAGAAGATGAGGTAAATTTTGTAAAGAAACTCCAACTTGGCACAGGACGGTTCAGAGGTAAGCTTCCTTTCTAATGTTTTGAGTGTGGAAGAGTTGGTCATTATGCTGCTAAGTGTCCTCATAAAGAAACACCTGCAAAAGGGAAGGAAGTAGAAAGAAGGAATAAGAATCGGTTTAACACTAGAAAAAGTTACTATACTCATGAAGACAGTGATGGGTTATCTGATAGTGAGGAAGAATGTGAACAAGATCTTAGACTTCTCATGGCATTTGAATCTAGAGAAGAAAAGGATACTTTTGTGGATGCTCTAGAGGACAATGATTTTCTTGAAGAAAACAATCAACTCAAAATACGCTTAGAAGAAAGTAAAATACTCTTAGAAGAAAGGAAAATAACCATAGAAACTTTGGAAAAGCAGTTTGAAGAAGCGAAGAAACAAAATGAGAAATTAGAATGTGAAGTGGTAAGTCTAAGAAAAGAATTTGAGAAAGTAAAGACTCTGAATCTTAGATTTGCTAAAGGATCTGAAACCCTAGATGAGATTATCAAGGTACAACGTTCTCCTCTTATAAAGACAGGTCTTGGATATACCGGAGAATCTTCTCAGGCTTTAGCACCAAATTATTTAAAAGCAGCTACAGCTGGTTTACAACATTTTGCCACTCAGCAAGGGAATAAAGAATCTTGATAGGTAAAGCATGATCATCTCAATTCAAAGAACACTAACAGGAATGTCTTTCAAAGAAACACCAATCAACAGACAAATTCAAGTAGAAGATTTCATGATCGTAGAAATTTATTCTTCAATGGACAATGTTTTTCATGTCACAATTTTGGTCATAAAGCTGTTCAATGTGTTGCATATAAAACCATCATGACAAGAGAAGCAAGAAAGAAAAGGATTGATATTGAAACAAAGAAGAATACCTATAACAACATTTCTCCTCTTCTAAATGAAGTTGAATGTGCTTATTGCAATAACTTTGGCCATGAAGAATCTGAATGCAGGAGCAAAGTTCAGCGAAAAGAGCATTTTCCTTCAAGCTCCAAAGTATGGAAAAAGAAGGAATTACAGGTTGAAAATTGTGGCATAGCGTTATTTGCAGAAGGTGAAGAAAATCAATGGTACATTGATAGCGGATGCTCAAGACACATGACAGGTGACAAAAACAAACTTCTTGCATATAATGCTCTAGAAAAGGAAAAGACGGTTACATTTGGAAATGATACTCCTGCGGTAATTAAGGGAAAAGGGTCTGTGTTTCTAAAAGAGAAGGTGAAAGCTAATGATGTCATGTATGTGGATGGATTAAGGCATAACCTGTTAAGTGTAAGTCAAATGTGTGATCAAGGAACTGAAGTTGTCTTTAGTTCAAAAGAATGTGTGGTACGTGATCTTGATACAGGTAAAATAATTATAAAAGGAAAAAGAACTCCAAGAAACCTGTATGTATTGAAGAACTGCAAAGAACAATGTTACTTGAGTAAATCTTCAGAAAAATGGCTATGGCATAGAAGGTTGGGGCATCTGAGCTTCTCTCAGATCAACAAATCAAGCAGACTTAAAGCTGTCCGTGATCTTCCCAATATTACTCCACCCGAAAATATCATATGCAAATCTTGCCAATTTGGTAAGCAAACCAGAGTACAGTTTAATGCCAAGGAAGGATCATCAAGTAAGCCTCTTGAACTTATTCATACTGACATATGTGGACCTGTGAGGAAAAGGTCACCACGTGGTGAACAATACTATATCTTATTTATTGATGATTTCTCTATAATGTGTTGGATTGGGTTGCTTAAACACAAAGATGAAGCATTTGAGAAATTTCAGACCTTCAAAGCACTAGCTGAAAATGAATTAGATATGAAAATCAAGTGTCTTAGATCTGATCGAGGAGGAGAATATACATCAAATGAATTCCTTGAATTTTGTGAACAACATGGCATAAAAAGACAGTTTTCTGTAGCTGACACTCCACAACAAAATGGCGTAGCAGAAAGAATGAATAGAACAGTTCAACAAATGGCTAGAGCTATGCTTGATGATTCCGGAACACCTGACACTTTTTGGGGAGAAGCAGCACATACAACGGTAAATATTCTTAACAAGGCACATGTTCGAGTAAATAGTGATAAAACTCCATATGAACTCTGGTATGGTAATCCTCCCACTGTGAAACATTTTAGAGTCTTTGGAAGCAGATGTTTTATCAAAAATAATGATGAAAAACTTGGCAAGTTTGAATCCAGAGCAGATGAAGGAATACTTCTTGGTTACTCCTCTAGGAGTAGAGCATATAAGTGTTACAATAAAAGACTTCGGAAGATTGTTGAATGTATTGATGTTGTTATTGATGAGCCTCCTGCAGCCCCAGAAGAAGAAAAACAAACAACAAATGAAGACGATGGTGAGATATGTCCTTCTACATCAAATAACAATGATATAAACAGTGAACCCAATGAAGAACCTGAAGATGATTTATCTGAAAAAGCTCCATCTAGATATGTTCAAAAGAATCATCTAGAATCTCAAATTTTGGGAGATAAGGGATCAGGTGTACAAACAAGGAGGACTCTTGTGGGATCTTCTAGCTATCTGGCATTTCTATCCACTATTGAACCACACAATGTCAATCAAGCTAGCAAAGATGAATGTCGGATTCAAGCCATGAATGAAGAGCTTGATCAAATTGAAAAGAATCACACTTGGGAATTAGTCCCAAGACCTCATGACAAAAATGTCATTGGAACCAAATGGATATTCAAAAACAAGTTAAATGAGAATGGGGATGTCATAAGAAATAAAGCTAGACTTGTTTGCAAGGGGTATGCTCAACAGGAAGGTATAGACTTTGAAGAAACTTTTGCTCCTGTAGCTAGACTTGAAGCCATAAGAATGTTTCTTGCTTTTTCAAGCTTCCAACAAATCAAAGTGTATCAAATGGACGTTAAATCTGCTTTTCTCAATGGTGATCTAGAAGAATAAGTTTATATAGAACAACCAGAAGGATTCATTTTGGGAAATGATAAAAATCTTGTTTGTAGACTTAAAAAGGCTCTATATGGTCTCAAACAAGCTCCAAGGGCATGGTATTATCATCTTGACAAATATCTTCATCAACAACGATTTTTAAAGGGGTCTGCTGATAGCAACTTATACACAAAAACTGAAAATGACAAACTATTGATTGTGGTTTTATATGTTGATGATATCATTTTTGGAAGCAATGAAGAATCTATGAGTCAGAAATTTGCTTCAGCTATGCAACAAGAATTTGAAATGTCTTTACTTGGGGAACTAACATTCTTTCTTGGCTTGCAAGTGCATCAAACTACAGATGGCATATTCTTATTACAAGCAAAATACCTTAAGCAAATTCTGAAGAAGTATGGCATGGAAGAGTGCAAACCTGTAAGTACACCAATGATAACTGGATGTAATCTCAGTTCTTATGATGATTCTCCCACGGTGAATCAACCAAAATACAGATCTATGATAGGAAGTCTACTTTATCTCACTGGGACTAGACCAGACATTATGCATGCAGTTGGGATTGTTGGACGATTCCAAGCTAATCCAAAAGAGTCTCACCTTCAGGCTGTCAAAAGAATATTCAAATATGTACAAGGAACTCAAGACTTTGGACTATGGTATCCAAAGAATGCTGATCTCACACTTCATGCTTACACTGATGCAGATTGGGCTGGAAATATTGATGATCGGAAAAGCACTAGTGGTGGCGCATTCTATATGGGGCCCCGGTTGGTATCTTGGTTCAGCAAGAAGCAAAACTCTATTGCCTTATCTACAGCAGAAGCAGAATATGTGGCTGCCGCATCATGTTGCACTCAACTTCTTTGGATGATGCAAACTTTACAAGACTTTCAAATCAAATGTTCACCTCCTATCTCCATTATGTGTGATAATACAAGTGCCATCAGTTTCTCAAAGAATCCTGTTATGCATTCCAAGACCAAGCACATTCCCATCAAGTATCACTTCTTACGTGAACAAGTGCTTGAACAAAAGGTGAAGTTGGAGTATGTTCCCTCCAAAGAACAAGTTGCTGATATATTTACCAAACCTCTGCCCAGGGAAGCGTTCGAATATCTCAGACAGAAGCCGGGAGTAGTCTCTGCTATATAAAAGATCAAATCTATTTAAATTCAGAAGATTACGTTGGATATGCGGATTTCCTGAAGGACAGTCGCGTATATACGCGAGTTTATTCAAATAAAACCGCGTATGGGTGGTTGCTGACAAATTTTTCTGGATCAGCATTTCTCAGCACAGCTGCGGTGCTGTTTGGTATCTCTGGTGATGTTTCAATTCTCATATTCCGATATTTGATGAAGATGCCTTGATGATTTGCTGTTGATAGTGTTCAGGATGCACAGGCTAAGGGGGAGCATTGGTCATGTGGAAAGGATGTGTTGTTGGCATTATGATGGTTTTGAAATATGATCTCTCTCTTGAGATCTTTTTGGTATTGGTTATAAAAAGTCATATTTGTAATTTGATGAAAAGGTCATGTTGAGACCTATGATGTAAATTTGTAATATTTAGTCATATAAGGACTTGATCAAATTTGTAAACCCACTTGGTTGGGTAGTTGAGTCACATATGTAAATCCACTTGGTTGGATCATATTGATGTAAGTATGAGTCCTTGGTGATAGGAGAGGTAATAGAGTCATGTACTTCATTGAAAAATATGTTTTCAGCATGAACTCAGGGGGAGCATGGTAACTTCAGTGCACATCAGATCTACAAAGCTCTTCTTTCTACAAGAGAAGAAAAACCTTGTTTTGGCTTTGATCCGCCCTTTGCCCTTGATGTCAAAGGGGGAGAGTAACATGGTGTTTGAATAGGGGGAGAGTATCATGGTGTTTGCATAATGGTTATAATCAATGTATCTATCTGTTGTAGTGATCAAACACCATCATGGTTGCCATCAAGTCCAAAGGGGGAGATTGTTGGCATGTGTTGTCCTTGATGACAACCTACTTGATGAAATAAGATTGTTGGCAATGTGATACAATGTGTTGACTTTGATGGAACCTGCCTGATGAAGTTTTCCTTGATAAAAACTGGCTTGATGAGTTGTTAATGATGTAAATATGATGTATCTACAAATCATTTCAGAAGTAGCTCAGAAAGTGCCAGAATAATGTTGAACAAGGTATGTCACAAGGTATACGCGGGTTTGTTAAGGATAAGTCGCGTATGTACGCAAAAATGTACGTGACAAGTAGCATATGCCCATTTGCGCTCTAAATTTAGGAAACCAGGGGACATTACCATGATATTGACCCAAAGTATTGAGCGCTTGATTATCTATTTGATCCCGTCCAGGAATACCATCAGCGGTTGAGTGGTTTTGACTCATGGTATTGACAAAGGCTAAATCTATATAAGGAGAAGAAGATCATAGTGCAAGTGTGTGCATGGGTCTGGGTTTTAATGAATACTTCACTCTGAAGTATATCTGCATGGAATGGGTAACAATTTGCTGATAGATCTGAATTCATAATGCACCTATGAAGAAAATGATGAAGAGGGATCTCTAGATCTGAAATGTCTATGTATTTTCTAGATCTGTTTATGGAATGTTTAGATCTGTGATCTAGCGAATCTTTGCTGAAGTAAAGGGTGAGATCTGAGCTGTTTATCTGGTCTGAAGAATTGCGCTGCCCTATAATGTCTGTAGATCTATACGCAGGTTCGTGGCAAAGAAAGCGCGTATATACGCGAGTTGTCTTCAGAAAAAGCACGTATGGAAGATGAATTCAACTCTGAAATGTGTGCAGTTGTATACGCAGGTTTGTCTTTGTTAAAGTGCGTATATACGCAGGTTCAGTGAAGTAAAAGTGCGTATGGAATCTAGGTTTTTGCTGAAGTATGTGGAATGAAATGTTTGATCTGTTTTGCTGCTATCTGTCAATGATGTATTCATACACATCTGAGTTGTTTGAATAATGATTATGCTACTGATTAAGTTGTTGAAAGATCAAGATGTTGGTTGTTGGTTGATGATTCAATGAAGGAAGAATGACTATCTAAACAGTTATGCATGATTGATAGATTGTATGAACAGAAATATGATTTCAGATCTGAACCTGAGTCTGATCTCATTCTGAAAAATCAGTGTTCTCAGAAGTATACGTAGGTTGCTACACATATAAGCGCATACATATGCGACTTCAGCGAAGAGAAGTAGCACATGCACTCCATGTTATGCACAGAGGCATATGCAGGTTAGTAAGAAGGGAAGCGCGTATACACGCGGTTTCAGTAAACAGAAGTAGTGTATGATATTTGATTAATGAATGTTCTGGATTGAGTTTACTTCTGCATATCTATTCTGAAGTCTGGGTTATCTCTGATATTCTAGCTACAGTGGTCTCACTGTTCTGTTTGAAGTTCTGGGCAAAATATGTTTGCTGATTAATGAAAGGTTGTGTTGAAGCTGTTTGATCCAGTTTGAAAATTGATGAAACGTGGTCTGCAGTGGATCTGAGGGTTGAAGCCTTTAGTATGAAAGTGGAAGCTTTCTGCCAGTAGAGGCTGGTGCTAATATCAGGGGGTAGTAGCTCCCTTCCAGGAGAGGCTGGTAAACGAGAGCAGGGGGTTGTAGCTCCCTTCCAAGAGAGGCTGGTAAACGAGAGAAGGTTGGAGCCTTCTGCAGGTGGGTGCCTGCGTGCTGGTATGAGTATGTGCCAGTACATGGTTGTAAGATGTTTTCTTTATAATAAATATTGAAGACTGAGACGACGGCAGCGGTGGTTTTCTCCCGACTTGGGTTTCCACCTTAAATCCTGGTGTTCATGTGTGTTGCTTATGTGTGATGGTTTATTCTGTTTTTACTGCACATGCTTACTGCTTAACATCTGATGAATAAATGATGCAATGATTTAAGAATCAAATACATAATAAGAGCTCTGAGCATACGCGAGTTTCCTTAAGGATATATGCGTATATACGCTAGTTTTGTTCTGTAAAGTAGCGTATGGGTTTTGAGAAAAGAAAAGTAAAAAGTTTATCAGTTAGCTCTAAATACTGATTCACCCCCCCCTCTCAGTATTTTTCCCAACAGTCTTGGGGCAACAGAAGGCATGGTTGCGTTGGCTCCACTTGGGGGAATACTGCTACAACACGACATTCCATATGTCGATCGGTATGTCTCCATTTTATGCTTTGTATGGATATCATGCTCTAACTTTTGTTGATGTTATGTTTGGAGCAAGCAAGGCTCCAAGGGCCAAAGATTGGATCCAAGAGAGCCAAGACATACTCCGGGCTCTTAAGGACAACCTAGCCACAACGCAGAACCAACAAAAGTTGTATGCAGAGAAAGGCCACGTAGAGAGACATTTTGAGGTAGATGATTTGGTTTACCTCTGCCTTCAGCCATATAAATAGTCCACGTTGAAGCAGAAGGGAGCAGAGAAGCCCAAACCCCGCTTCTATGGGCCATATAGGGTGACTAAACGAGTTGGTGAGGTGGCATATGAGCTAGAGCTGCCAGCTGGGAGCCGGATCCATAACATCTTCCATGTCTCATGCTTGAAGAAAGCTTTAGGGCAGCAGGTGACTGCCACTATGGAGCTCCCACCTATAGATGATGAGGGGCATTTGGTGTTGCAACTAGAAGCTATTCTAGACACTCGAGAGAGACAGCTGAGGATCGGGACAATCAAGGAATATCTGATCAGGTGGAGCAACCTTACGGATGAGGATGCCACTTGGGAGGGGGAGAAGATCCTGCAACATCCATCTTTGTAGTTGCTCGAGGAAAAGCAACATTTTGGCGGGGAGGACTGCAATATTCCCAATTAGCAGACAATTAATTAGAATATTCATTTTTGATTAATTTTTCCTTTCTAAAGTTCAACAAGAAATAAAGGGGTGAGGGGACCCATAAATAAAAAACTAGAATAAAAACACTTTCATAAAGTCACTAGGCAGAATAATTAAAAGGCAAAGTGGGGTGCATGAGGCCAAGTGACAGCGCATGAGAGGAGGCGGCTAGGACAACGTAGTGGCAGCGTGGGAGAGGGCAGTGCAACACAACTAGGGACACCGTGGCAAGAGGGACATCACAACATTAGTGGGCCCAAGGGAATGTAGGGGTTCACTAGCATAAAAAGGGAATGTAGGGCCTTTCTCATTCATTCTTACATCTTGTGATTTTTTGTCTGTCAAGACTAGAGCATGCTTAAACTGTTTAGCTGAGTTTGCAGTGTTGCTTAGCACAAGCGTGACTTTGAGTGCCCGCTCAGGAGAGGAGCCATTCCATCAAGTTTTTGAGAGCAACTTCATTGTTTCAGCCACCAGGATTACGCAGTCATCTCTAGGGCAACGCAATCTCTCAGGGGGTTATGCAGTCATAGAGCAGAGCAGCTCCGGGAGAGGAGGAAATTCGTGAGATTTTAGTCTGAAGGTTTGTGAGGGGATCAACCCTTCCATAGCTGAGTTCCTTGGATAGTTGGAGGCCTTTCTTTCAGCATTTTCATCATAGAAGCCAATGTACCCAGCAGGAGTGCGTAGTCATCCCAAGAGGGTGAATTTCCAAGGTCAGCCTTTCTGGAATTCTTTCGCGGGTTATTCTGGGATTTCGGAGGAGAGAAATGGTTCGAGTTTCAGAATTTTCTGAGCAGCAGAGCAACCCCATCTTGCAGTGCCTTTCCAGCCAGCAACAACATTTCCAGCAGGACTGCGTAGAGGAGCAGTGCAGAGCAGAGATTGAGCAGGGTTTCTGATAGAGGAGCGAGAGATCATTTCAGCCTGTCTAGAGCAGGCCAAGTTGCTATCATTCTGAGCACTCTTTGTACTTATTCCTCATTTTAGAAAATATAATAAAATCGCGTAGCTGTTCTGGTTTATTTGCAGTGTTTTCTGTGTGTGCTTCTCTTTGCTGTAGTTTTTGTTTATGTTGGTTTGTATTGCTGCCTGTTTCCCATTTGGGATATTTCATTCTTGCTCTAGTAGAGGTTTATTGGGGCATTAGACATCTCCTAGGCCATACTATTCTTGGAAATGTGAGGAATAAAGTTACCCTTCACTTCATCCAAGATCATTTGCTTGGCTTTGACCTCCTTTTTTTATGGCTACCAATTGTTGCGGACCTGTCGGCAATGGAACTACATGTTCAACAATATCCTAGAGATTGTTTTCCTCCGACAACAATGTAAGCCTAACTTTCTTGACAAAAAAATTGGGGCTCCATCCAATCTGTCCTCAAATCTGTCCTCAAATATTAAGATTTAGTGCTGCCATCTTCCAAGATCTAAATAAACTATCTTGCAAATGTGCTTGGTCCTTCCAGCACTTAGTGAAAATAACTGTTGTAAATACTTGGAAACCTCAAATAGAGACACAACTTTGATAGAATGTATAATATTCAAACCCTAGGTAAAGAGTTTCCTTATCATCTCAAGCACAATTACTCTCTGAATTTTAATTTTAAATAGATAAGGTTTGATCACAGAATTAATCACATAATGGCTGTAAAATAAATCAGTGGAAACAAAAATAAATTTCCAAATACACAGACAAACTTTTACTGGCCTTCAAATTGGTTTTTCATTTTCTCAAAACTTACAAAGGCTTGCCAACTAAGGAAAACATAGCCATTGGAAAATAAAAATTTTTAGCAACCCTACTCTAGTTGTTGTATGTACAACGCCTGCACTGAGATCATATTGCCCTTTTCTAGGTTGATCTCCTCTTGTGTATGGCCCTAAATGGTTCCCCAGAATTCATATGGCTCCCTTGGCTCCCGTGAGATTTAATACGCTATCTTCTTTTGCTTTCTTGGCTTGCACACTGTGTGAACTCCTTTGTCTCTCTCTGCAATTGAGCTACTGTGTTATTTCCTTCTTTCTTGCACCTCCTTTATAATTTTGAGTTGATGACTAAATCTACATAAGCTCCATGATAAGCCTATAAGCCCTATGTTAACCCTAAAACCTCTTAGTAAGCCCTTGATATTGAGTTATTCCATATGTTGTATTGGCTTTTGGGATTGGGGGTGTTCGGGACGGGGATAAAAGCTTTTGGGACGTCTAGGGAACACCCCCAATTTTTTCTGGGGATGACAGGGTGGGATGGCAATAATAATAATAATAATAATTTTAAAATTTTAAAATTCACTATATGGATAAGAATGAGTGATAAGTAGAATTATAACATATTGAAATAAATGTCGAACTAGTTAAATAATAAATACTCAATTGGAAAATTGTCATAGTCAAATAATTTTAGTAAACAGTAAATACTGAGCAATGGACATGATAGCAATTAGATCTAATTAAACAATTTAAGCTTAAACTAAAGTCTTATAACATAGTCTAAAGTTTAACTCTAGAGTTTATCTTCATAAAAGTAAATGTAGTAGTGATTAGATTCTAAAATTGTGAGATTTGTATGCTTGAGCAATTTCAACTTCTTGTTCATGTGAACAAATGCATGACTTAATGCTAGACTGACAGTCACCCAATAGATGAAGATATGCTCTCTGGCAATTTTTTTTTTTTTAAAGGAGGCCACAAATTTTGCACATCCCACTAAAAATTAGTAGAGCACTCGAACTGTGGACTCAGAACTGCAAGTCTGTAATCCTCGAACTCAGAACTTAGAACCCTTGATCTCAAAACTTAGAATAGGGGCTGTAGGAGATATCACACATATATCACACAGAATATCTTCCCTTCAAAATTTGCTATTCATTAAATTAATTTCTCAGCATACAAGGGCTTCCAAGTTCCCAAGTTGGGAAATACGTTGTCTACTGGGGAGAAATACAATTACAGCAAAAGAAGGAATTTTTTGGGCACTTGTACAGCTGTATGACCCTCAGAAAATCCTCCAAATCACCCAGCGACTTGGTGTTTGCTCAACCCATGCCCGCCGCTGTATGGGTTGTACATCACATGAACGGTTTCCGTACACTGTTGTACAATTTCCCCGTAACACATACGACTTTCCAAGACTTCCGCTTGCCCTTGACGGCCTTACGAACGCATGTGCATCCTCCCTCTTGTAGTTGCTTGCTGTTGTCTTTGCAAACCTGTTGTATGGCCTTTGTGTAGAATGACTCCTTTGCTGGAGAATTTCTCTCCTGTAGCTTTTTTCCCTTGGACTTCATCTCTAGATGAAAGTGCTCCTTCACCTTTGTTGAGATCTCCTTGAATCATTGTCTTTTTTGACTCAAACACTCATTGTCTATTGTTTTCATTGTGTGTCTTTTTTCCTCACCTGCCCTTGCATTGATAAGCTTGAGTTATTGACTGAATCCATAACACTAATCTCCAAAGTGATTGATGGTTGAGATTGGATCTCACTGCAATTGCGATCAATGATTAAGATTCATTTAATTCACTAATGCATAAACCTTTGCATTTCATTAGATTAAACTCACTCTTTATAAAAAGCACTTCAGTTTAATTATTCCTTTAAATTGAATTTCCTAAGGTTGAAGGCTTTGGATGACTTCGACACTTCTAGACACTTAGGCCTGTGCGGAAGTGTGTGTCCAATGCTACAATCGTCAGAAGATGGGCCTTGGAATATCCATAGTTCTAAAATCTAGAACCTGTCTTCTACTTAGCGACCTATGAAACCAGATTTCGACTTGGACTCGGATCAACTGAGGTTCAATGAACTGTTTTTTTTTTAAATACATCAAATAATTTAATGAAAAAATATATGTAAGATTCCAAACCGTGATTCTAAACCATTAGAGACTAAATATGCAAATTTTGTTCATTTAGATACCATAATACCATGTAAAGATTGAATATATAAAAGTGGCATCGAGTGCAATACATATTAGGTCATAATACATAATCAATGAGGCTCTACATAGCCCCTAGAGTCTGAAAGTCATGCTACAAGGTACTGAGCCATTCACCTACTACAAATCACGGATCAACATGATCGCTCATCGAACTTATTGCCACTGCTAGAAATGGGATGACATCCGCAAGAGCGACATAAACATCATCTAGCTCAGTCTTCAAACTCCTTGGACTCCTTAGAGATAACTGCAACCTCAGTAGTATTAGTAGTAACTGTAGTGGTACCAGTCAGAAAAAGGACAAGTTGGCTGATCTGCATGACTAGTGCTTGCATGTGCCATTCTCGGTGCCTCTCTTCCTTCAGCTCCTACCTTGACTACTAGATTTACATTGGGATCAGCCCCTCCCCAAATCCATGGTGACAACTTCAAAATGAGCATCAAACTCTGCTGGCTGAGTCTTCTCTACCCTCTCGTATCCAAATGTGTGGGATATGTGACCTGCTTGGCTGGTTCATGATGGGACCCTCCAGTTTGGACGAGATTGTACCAGCTTGATATCAAGCCGGTACAAACTGTTCTGCTGGTCTGTGTTAATCCCTGGCCCTATCCAACCGGCTGGTTTGGCTGGTTTCAGTTCAGACTAGGCCGATTTTTAAAACTTTGCTCATTTCATAGCGAATTAGCCAGCAACCTCCGAGTATGAAAACATGTTTTACTAAAAATGCCTTGGACAATATTTGCACCTTTGTATTTCTTTTTCTAGACTTTGCAGTTTACGTTGGTTTAAATTCCTTGAATGCCATAACCCATCTATGATATTTCGATCATCATTAGATATGGTGAAAATGCCAAGAATGATATCCTTCAGATCTTTCATTTCTTGATAAATGTGATTTTGAATTGGCGTGCATACGTACTTCAGCTCTATAATATTTAAAACTTCATGCTACATATTTTATTTCCTTCCTTTTATAATCAATGGGTAATCACCATGTTAGGACCAAACTTTGTGAATGCAGGGAAATAGCATGGATGAACTACCTGAACACTTGATTGGTGCTCTGCGTGTATCTCGACTTGAACTTTCTAGTGCAGTGGTGCCATCATTGGAATCCAGTTCATCGTAGTCTTTTAGCGGTAAGTAATACTAATTTTCAAGCCTTTTTAGATTTCTTTTTTTCCAGGAATACAATGGATGACTTGTTTAGCTCAATCATATGATCATTGTATTGTGTTGTAATGTGTCATTATGTCACGTGATTGACAGAAACAATGGCAGACTAGCGATTTATGGTCTTGTAAATGGAGAAATGAACATATTTGCTCTTCCTTGTGGTCCCGATCTACTCTAAGAACATTTAGTCAAATTTACAGAATTGTGTGTGTTTAGGTTCTCTTTGTTTTCTCTAAGTGAATGTCCTGTTTTTATTTAATTTTACGTCTCATTTGTTTTCTTTGTTTGTGGAAGTTATGCTTATTCATTCTTTTCATAGTGTCTTAAAATTGACATGTTGATGGTTGAATAGGTATCTTTGAAATCGTAGAGGCATGGTCATAACCTATGGGGAAGTAAACATATTTTGGAACTTAAAATGAAAAATATATAACCTATGATCTGGTACAATAGTATGTAAAATTTGTTGAAATAGATAAAATAGTACTATTTTTTAAAATTGAAATTCAGTTGTGAATAAACATACAATTTGCCACGTACAATACCAAAATAACTTTGTAAAACTTAAGGTGTAGCATGCAACCAATTGATGTCAAATGATTCTCTAACTGCTGATTTTCCTAGTTGAAGTTGATAGGTTCTATGCCCTTTTGTTGAGTATATGAATTAAACCTAGGGGAATGTCCACAGTGAGGGGAGCCTACTACTTGAGCCATATCACAACGGGAGCCTACTCTTTTGAGTCTTATCACAACAGGCCAAAGATGTTCTCTCATGGGATTTGAGACCAGGTGGAGGGGATAACATCCTGTTGTGCCAATGACTCAGTAGTCACAAGGAGACAATGATATAATGATATTATTAATAACGAAAGTAGACTTGCTATAGGAGTGGAGGTATTTTGGAGATTTTTATGGAGATGGTTGAAACAATTAGCCATATTATGTTGCTCATAATACCAGCATATTTTTATAATTAATATTAATTTAAAATAAAGTTATAATTTAGTTAGTTTTTATGGTTCTTTTAATTTTAGCAATATGAGATGTATTATGAAGTGAGTGTTTTGATCAGAGTTTCCTTAGTTACTTCAATGTCTAATATGGACTTGATATGTAACATTTAAAAAAAATATTTAAATAATAAAAATAATTCAATGTACACACAGACACATAACAGTTTACAAAATATTAATAACAAAAATAGTTTAGTGTGTTTTTTAAAATCAACATACTAGATCTACAAGAGTCGAAATTAAACAAATCTCTCAAGGTGCAAACCTTTCTTCAAGTTTTACAGTCAGAAAGAGGTTTGCATTTTTAAAGATTTAATCCATTTGGAATCTTAGTAGTTTCAGAGTTAAAATGAATCTATACTAGCATATACTAAACATTTAGATTTGTATTTGTTTCTCATAATTCATTTTCCTCCCTATCTATGGGCCATGATAGGCAGGAAAATTTTCTCCTATGGGTTACTTTCTTTTGGTGGTTAATAGAACACATGTTTAAAAGGAATTGTTTACTAATCTGATAATTTTGGCTATGTTCTTTTGTAGGGTATTTTATGTTGACTTGATGTTGTGGTGAAAATGTTCACGTGTTTGTTTACTTCCTATCTCTTGGGCTTATTTCATCATATAGAGATCTAATGATATTAGCTTGTATAAGTTGCACACAACTTATTTCAATGTTTCATTTTAGTAGTACATGTCCGTCATGAACTCTTGCACCATTTTCTGTATGTTTGACGTTTTCTTTTCTGTTTTGATTAGAGCATTCCATTTTTGGATGGTAACTTTTTGAGGAGAGTTTCAAAATTTTCACCAATCATGGAGGTAAGGATTTATTTTGCTCGTTATTTATACATCTGAGTGGTAAAATGTGTTATATCTTTCCATTCAACTAAAATATATCTTTTATCTGTGATGTACAAAAAGATCTTTATGTAGGCTGGAATATAGTAGTATATGTGCTTTTGATATTAAATTGTATGTCTTATCTATAAGTAGGCTGGTTAATCAATTACCACGTGAGGCGCATTTATAAGTATGTATGGGTTGTAGTTTTTTATTCATATTATTTATCTCATATTTTTGATGAATATTTCGCTCTGAAATATAAATTGTTGTGCATAATCTGAACTTGTATCTCACTGCTTACCACCATGTTGGTTTTTTGCTGATGAAGTCTCAATGTTTTCTAATCAGTGAATCACATTTCCTATCTCTCTCTCTTTGTGAATCTCTCTTTCCAATTTGTGTTACTCCCATAGATAAAGGACTAGATGTTAGTTGAGTTCCTAGACAATCACAAAGTCAGAGACCATATTGTCATGAGTTGTATTCCTTATCTTGTTGATGTAGTGTTTTCATGATCCATTGATGAGTTGTTAGTGAGATCTATATCTAGATCTAGAATGGTCATTCATGTATTGTAAATTCAGGTCATGAAATCAATACAAATGTATGAAAATTGTTTGAGGCCTTTTCCACCATTTGCTTGTCTGTAACGAACAAAGTTCGTATATTTATTTATCTATGATGTACAAAGGATCTTTATGTAGGCTAGAATATAGTAGTATATATGCATTTGATATTAAATTGTCTGGTTTATCTATAGGTAGGCTGGTTAGTCAATAACCACGTGAGGTGCATTTATAAGTATGTATGGATTGTAATTTTTTATTCATATTATTTATCTCATATTTTTGATAAATATTTCATTCTGAAATATAAATTGTTGCGCATAATCTGAACTTGTATCTCACTGTTTACCACCATGTTGGTTTTTTGCTGATGAAGTCTCAATGTTTTCTAATCAGTGAATCACATTTCCTATCTCTCTGTCTTTGTGAATCTCTCTTTTCAATTTGTGTCACTCCCATAGATAAAAGACTAGATGTTAGTTGACTTCCTAGACAATCACGAAGTCAGAGACCATATTGTCATGAGTTGTATTCCTTATCTTGTTGATTAGGTGTTGTCATGATCCATTGATCAGTTGTTAGTGAGATCTACAATGGTCATTGATGTATTGTAAATTTAGGTCATGAAATCAATACAATTGTATGAAAATGGTTTGAGGCCTTTTCCACCATTTGCTTCTCTGTAACGAACAAAGTTCGTATACTCAAAGGAATGCTTTGATACCAATTGTTTCGCTCATGTCAATTCTTAGCATGGTATCAGAGCGAGGTTATTAGGGATGAAAATATCAGAGCATTGGGTAAGAAATGATGATAATATCACAGCTCTATAGTTTGATGTCCTATCTGTGTGAATCTCAAGATCAGTGAGTTGAAAAAGTGACAAGATCGAGTAACAAAAGCATTACCTCTTTGGTATTTTGTTGATCGATTCCTTTTTTAGATAATAATGGCAAATTGCGGTCTGTTCTATTAATCTTTATTTTTAGATAGTGGAATTTAGATCGTGGGTTTGTTAAAAATATGTGATTACACTGAAATCATGCTCGATTGTGTAGCAAAGTGTGAACCCCTGCCTCCTCAGCCTTATATCAAACTATAGACACATAGATCTGTGCAGACACTTCTCTATTTTTTTGGACCATATTGTATCAAGTTTCAACAGTAATTTCGTTTGCAGATTATGGATTGGTAGACCTATTGCTAGATGCATTAGTGACTTGTTATTACACAGATCGTAGCTACAAGCACCATTTCTAGTGATTTCTGAACTTTCTTAGCCATAGTATCGAACTTTGAATTGATATAGTTGTCAATTACTTGTTCATATATTTGACTGGATATCAGTGCATGTGTCCGTGCATACTGAAATATTCCACGAAAAATGAATGATGCCCAGGAAATGAATCGATTACTGGTGATAGTTCATCCATTCTTTATTTGAAGATTTCTGGTAAACACATTCATTTACCAAGTCTGAATGCATTGAGGAACCAGCTGAAGCAGGAGGAGATCCATTTGGGAAATTCACATTCTCTGAGCACACCACTGAATGCCCAACCAATGCATTTTGTTTCTGCATCTTGAACCAAAAAAGCATGCCACACTTTTTGTTCTTCTTTTCATCTTTAAGAATATCATCTGCACTATTCCTAACACCATTCGCACGAGCAGAAAACAACACCAGCAACTCCAGATTGTATAGAAGATTTATAAGGGTCTCCTGTAGACCCTCGTTTTAGTTTGTTTTGCACATCCCTATTTAATGCCCACAACCCATTTCATTGCAGCTGATATATAAACATGAATATGCATTCAAATAAAAATACTGCTAGGCTACCTTTGATCTTTGACTCTAACTTTCGGCTGATAAAATAAATTTCACCCAAGCATGCACACAAATGAACACTTGTTTTTGGTCAAACACAGACCCTAGAAAAACCCACAAGGGGAATACCAGTCTAGAACTAAGAAACCAGATTCATTGGGTGGGGCCCACGAATCCCGAATCCGGCGTATCCGATACGATACAGAGGGATTCGTATCGAAATCACTGGATTCGACCATATCCGTACAGGATACGTCAAATCTCAACCGTATCCTATACGGATATGGTCAAATCCCGTACAGCCGAATTCGAGCAGCCGAAAAGTGCGATTTTGACTTTAAAAAATCCGATTTCCCTCATTGTTTCTCACTGATATTTATTGGGTTCTCGATTTTGAGCTATCAAGCTGACTATACGGTCATTGTTCCACAAGAAGAGAGCTCGTTCAGCAACCTGTCATTCTGAAGTTAGAATTTAATGGCAAACTTAATAATATTCACAAATATAAAATTGAACAGATTTGTAAACTATTTAGTACAGCAATAACAGTGGCCAACATTTCACGTAACTGGCATGATCCTGGGCTCCTCACAAAGGAGTACTTATGCTTTTCTGACGAGTAAAAAGGCAACTATATTGCTCACTACCAACAAGATATACACACAGAGATTAAGGTAATATGGGTCCTTCAATTTGTGTAAAAAAGCTAGAGAGGGAAAGCTATTGATACCATTTTGAGACAATGTGAGAGAGAGAGAGTGACACAATCTTGGCAAAATATTATTTCAGGGAATGTAGCACTGAAGATTCAGAAAGAAACTAATTGGAAATATAGCAGAAAATATAGGAAATTATTGGAAAATACTAACAACAATAAACTTCGACCTGGAAAATGTTGGAGACAATGTTCAAATTTAGAACTTGGGACTTGAACTAAAAATAAATGCTGGTACATGGGTATCAAGATCTTCAGTATGTTGAATCAATAGCAATTTTATTAAAATATCTAATTTTTAATATATATATATATATATATATATATATATATATATATATATATGTTTTAAATATATATATATATATATATATATATATATATTTTTGATAAAATAATATATAACATATCGTATCCTGGAAGTGTCTTGTTCTGGGGGTCACCGTATCCCGAATCTGATTCTCGAATCCCCGTATCCATCGAATCCTGAATCCTCGTATTAGGTGACTTAGGTCTAGAAAGATTATTTCATTTGCTTTCAATCTCAGAGAATTTACATCATTTAAATACATGGGTACTTATCTCTCCCCTTAATGTTGAGATTTTATCACTGAAAAGTTTCCTGCAATCTCAACCTAGTTTTAATTTCACCTTATCACTCCCATTCAATTAAATGCCCTTTCCCATAAACTTACATTCAACATATAGAATTCTGGAAATGAACTAGTCAGATTAAAATAGATGAGACTGTCAACACATGCTGAAAATAAATATGGACATAAATAGACCAGCAACACAAAAAAATACACAGATTTTTGGTCAACTTAGACCCAGGCAAAACCCTTTCAATCTTCTTCGGAAAAACTTGTTAGGGAGCTCTTCAAATTTATTTCTTTCAAGTTTAGGAAAAATACATATGCAAACAAAACAAAATAGCAAAATACAACTCATCTCTTCAGCCAAAAACTACTTGAAAACCATGCCCCCTTTGCCTCGATTTCTGTGCCCACTTGAAACTGAAAATGTACTGTATGGATGCAGACTGTACTGTACAGATTCCGTATGGACTGTACAAATATTTTTTATTTCATATATATATAAATATATATATATATATATATAATTTTTTTTTTGTGCTCAAAAACTTCTCTCAAACTGCGTGTAGCTCACAACATTAAATTTCCAGCACACTGCCTTGGAAATGGGACCTCTGTTCAGACTTATAAGCCTCAGAAATTGTGCCACAGTCAGCTCTTTTTCTCCTTGAATTTTGGGCCAATGTCAGTCTCCACTGCTCCAAAATCCATGTCACAACTTCTGCAATCCCTGTCTCGATTTCACAATTGTCTAACCAGGAATCACTCCTTGAAACTCGTACTGTCTGAACTCAAAATTCTCAATTTCACCCCTGATTTCTCTGCATTTAATGTCCTCGAATTTCAGGACTGGCACGCCTGCATTTACTGCACTCACACTTCCTGAAATTTGCGCTGATGCCCTCCAGAATCACACTGGAAGCTTCCTTAAAATCTGTGTTGAGCAACTACTGTAGGTGCTTGCTCTTGCTTGAATTGTGTGTCACTTCCCAACTTAGAAACTTGGCCTTTTGAGTGTTTTTCTCCACCGCTGTGGGTTAGCTATGTCAGCCACTTCCTTGCTCCAACAAAATCTCCTTCTCTTCTCCTTCCTCTCCTCCAACATTTCACATGAAGAATGAGAGCTTCCTTCACTTTTCTTTGCTGTAGAATCTCTCCACAAGCAGAGGCTATCTCGGCCCCTTTAGCAAAACCACTGCTGTTGGTTCTCTTCCTTGGCTATCTTGTTAATTTTGGGCAACTAGGTCCAAACTCCAGGTTGTGCTGCTTAGATGATGATCCCGATATTTTTATTGGATTCCTCTTTCGGAGAGATGTAAGATTGATCTAAAGTTCATCTCGATCGGATGAGCAGAACATGTATTTTGAATTTATTCCACTTATGTGCTAGGTCGGTTTGGAATATAATATAGACTTACATGTCTTAAAGGACATGTCACACACCCCCACAGATGATTATAAATAGGAGAGTTTTGGAAATCATTTCACACACATTGTGTGGAGGAAATTATCTTCTCTCTTCTTGGTGCATTTGTATTAGGGCTTTCTCATGGAGTTGAATTAGGGCTTCTTGATGTAGCGTCTTAGGGCTGTGTGACACGCTTGGCTAAATGACCTATTGGAGACTTTGCTAGTAAAAGCATCCTGCTGATCGCCGTAATGCCATCATTCTTCTTCTTTTACTATTGTTGGCTTGTCTTCCATCGATCGATTTATTTGTTCCATCTGCTTCAGTATTTTGTGCCCTAATCTGAAATGGCATAGAACATGTTCAGAAATTTACATGGTATCAGAGCTTAGGAGAAGACAATGCCCAACTTGTGAGAGAAAAGAGAGGCTACTATAGCGTGGGAGAAGAAGAAGCTGCGTGGAACCTTTTTAGGAGTTTTTTGAATGCTGTTTTGGGCATCACCACACGTCCGCCTAAATTTCTGGAAGGCCACATTACTTGTGGGCTTGTTTGGGTGGCGTAGATGCATAACCCTTGTGGCATATTCCACCCTCAAGTGAGCCGCAGCTAGGAGGAGTTGTTTTAGCCCATACGCTGGCCTAAATAACACTGTCTTGGAGGCCGAGTTATAGTGTAAAGCTTCAGGTAGTTTATGCAAGATCAAGTGGCTGTTAGGCAGCGTTTGGAGGCTTAAATGGTGGTCCAAACCACTGTGCAGGAGAAGATACAAGTTTGGGTGAAGGCCACACTATTTAGAGGTCTAGACGTGAAAATAAAAGTGTTATAACAGGCTGTCAAGAAGCCCTAAGCAGTGACCTGAGGGCTGAAACCAAGAAGGTTCATTTCAGGGTTGGTTAAGGGTTGTTTATGAGTGACAGAATCTTGGGAAAGGCATCCGCAGCCTCTAGGAGTTGTTTTGAGTAGGACACAACCCTACAAATTAATTTGAGGGGCAGCGTAGGGGTATCCATGCTCCGAATTGCAGCAGAGGAGGGGACGACTCCTAGGGCAATCCGCAGCTCTAAGGAGCTATTCTGAGCCAAAAATAAAGGGCTGTTAGGGACAGCGTTTTGTGCCCTAACCAGACCCTGATTTGTAGCAGTCAAGGAGACCTAAACAGTAAGCTTGAGGTATGTTTTTTGATACATATGTGTAGATTTTAGATCCTAATTTATGGATCTGTTTGTGGATTATATCCGAGCAGATTTGGGTACCCTATTTAATGAACTCTGCTGTGTTGAAAATCAAAATTCTTTTGTGACTTAATTCTGGAATTTCTCCTTGAAAAGAAGCAAATGGTTGACAAGGATTGGATGCATGCCTGTAGCATTGGACAAATTATTCTCTGTTGATACAAAGTATAAAATATCTGATCTCTGTCTCGGTGATGAAATATCTTTATGATACAGAGGCTATTATCCTTGTGATGCAAAGACTTTGTAATTCTAAAAAGGGACTGAAGGAACAAGGCTTATGATCACTGTAGCAATCAAATTCATGAAATATTGATGACTAATGAACATATTATTAGAAGCTTGAATTTGCAGTGATTTGTGACTTGAATTGTAAGGTAGCACTGTGGTATGCATCTTGCATAGGCAACATTTGACATTGTTTGAATGATAGTTTGCATTCTCAGTATAGACAACATTATATGGTACTACAAGATATCTACATATCAAAAGGGCACCTACAGGCTGAATGCTGAAGGCTGAATTTTGTAGACAACGTCATCATTGTTTGTATTGATGGTACTCCTGAACACTCATCATTAAGTTACAAGTGTCGAGTCTATTAGCAACAGTTTGTAGCAAGAACATCTTATCAATTGCTTGCAATAAAGGCTTCGAAAACAGAGTAATAAGAGTTGTGGTAGTCACTAGTAGGGATTTTTCATAAACTGCAGAAGTCTCTTTATCACTTTCTGCTATAAGAGTGTTTTTTGATCAGTTGGATCAACATCTTACTATACAGTATGATGTGAGCCTTTGCATAACAGTGACTTATATGTGCTGCTATGTATGACAATATCTCCTTGAGTGTTTCTAGTACATGACAATTTTATATATATATATATATAACCTTGATTGTCATAGAACAATGATAGCAGTATATCTACATGGAAGTAGGTGTGTCATATGGTAGAGTATATATGGCCTCACTGTTTGGATATCTTCAACACCATGACAACGATAAGTATGATAACAGTAAGATATAAGTAGATGATGTATGGCATGACAAAGATATATGGTATTAATACCTATGCTTGTGTCAGACAGTGGCACATATGACAGAAATATAAAGATACCTACAGCGTCATGATGGCATCCTTATCTAAAATCACCTTGACAGTGATATGATGTATATATTGGGCATTAGTATTTGTGATGTTTATGTCTGGGCTGTAGGAAAACTCAAGGGAGCTGTTGCAGAGATGCTGGGACTGAGAGGGAGACCTCCATCATCTAAACTCCTGAGCAAATGATGTTGCTGAAAAGATGGATCAAGCCACTGTGGAGGCTGCCCGTGCCATGCTATGTGACCCAGGTTTGCCGAAGTTTCTATGGGGAGAAGCTACGAACACTGCTGTGTACATTCAAAATAAATGTCCGCATTCCGCATTGGACTCCAAAAAACTCCCGAAGAAGTCTTCTTTGGTAAGAAACCTGATGTTTCTCATTTTAGAGTTTTGGTTGTCTTGTTTTTTTTCATGTGCCGAAAGAAAAGAGAAGCAAGTTGGATGCTTCTGCGAAGAAAGGAATGTTTGTGGGCTACAACGAAACTTCGAAGGCATATAGGATCTATGTGTCTGGTCAAAGAGAAGTGGAGATAAGCCACGATGTCACCTTCGATGAACATGCTACCCTCTGGAAAGTGATGAACCTTCCTAGCTCCAAGGAAGATAATGATGCAGGGACAGAGAAGCAGGATGTGTCGAAGGTTGAATCGTTGCCTGATGTTGATGGTCCAATGGACCCTATTGATTCTCCTTCTTCTGGTAGGAAGAGACCCTCATGGCTCAAGGATACTCTCGAGGATGCCGAGAGACATATGGGCCCAAGGGGGACATTTCGTGAAAGCAAGAAGCTAAATCGATACCAAGGGTATCTAGCAGCCATGAGTACTATTGTACAATCTGAGCTTGGAACGTTTGAAGAAGCCGTAAAGCATCAAGTTTGGAAGGATGTGATGCACGAAGAATATGAGTCCATTATGAAGAACGATGTCTGGAATGTTGTTCCAACACTGTAGGACAACGCTATTGTCACCTCGAAATGGCTCTACAAGATCAAGCATAGACCTAATGGAAGTGCTGAAAAATACTAGGCAAGATTTGTTGCCCAGGGCTTCTCTCAAACATAAAGCATTAACTATGATGATATATTTGCACCTGTGGCTCGCTATATGACCATCTGATCTATTATTTCCCTTGCCGCTATGCAAGGATGGAGTCTCCATCAGATGGATGTGAAGACCCCTTTTCTGCATGGGTCAATAAAGGAAGAAGTGTATGTGGAGCAACCTCTGGGGTTCAAAGTCCAGGATAGAGACTCTCATGTATGCAGGTTGAAGAAAGCTCTCTATGGGTTGTAGTAAGCACCCAGGGCTTGGTATGAGAGGATTGATAACTACTTGATGAAGCTGGGCTTCTCTCAAAGTAATGCTGATCCAAACCTTTACTTCAAGGTCGATCGTGAGAAACCTCTCATACTAGTTCTCTATGTGGATGATCTCTTCCTGACAGGTGTTGACCCTCTCATTCATCGGTGCAAGAGGGAGCTAGCTTTCGAGTTCGAGATTGAAGACCTAGGACTGATGCATTACTTCCTAAGCTTGGAGGTCTGGCAGAGACCTGGCAAGATTTCCTATCTCAAGGAAAATATATTAGGAAGCTGCTGGAGAGATTTGTAAGGTGGACTATAAGTCTGTTTTGACACCGACGGAGCTCAACTTCAAAAAGTTGTATGGAAATGCTGTTGGGCCAGCATTGGGAAATCCTACTGAGTATCGCCAACTCGTAGGTGCGTTGGTGTTCTTAGTGAACTCTCATCCAGACGTATGATTTGCAGTGAACGTTTTCCACTGGGTTTGTGCTAAGAATCTCTTAAGATATCTCTGAGGCACGATAAACCATGGGTTGAGATACACTGCCCGGAGCGGGACACTCTATGGATATTTCGATGCCAATTGGGCTAGCAGTGTGGTGGATTGCAAGAGCACATGTGGATGCTGGTTTACTCTTGGTTCTGCTTCGATGAGCAAGAAGTAGAAGTTGGTAGCTTTGAGCACTGCTGAGGCCTCATACATTGCTACGAGCATGGCCTGTTGTGAAGCGATTTGGTTACGAAAGCTCTAAGTGAGTTGTTAGGCCATGTGCTAGATACCACAGTTATCTTTTGTGATAACTAGAGTGGGATTCGGTTGTCCGAGAATCTCGTGTTTCACGACCGATCCAAGCAGGTACCACTTTGTCCGGGACATGGTACATGGCGTCGTAAGGCTCATATAGGAACTATGAGCAGGTTCGGATATTCTCACTAAGCCCTTGGGGAAGGTCAAGTTCCTAACCTTCTGTGAGAATCTTGGAGTCGTGAAATGGTCCTGTTGAACGATGAGCTGAGGGTTCGATTGGACGATGAGCTCCAGGAGCTCCAGGGCGATGAGCTATGAGAGTTCTAGGACGATGAGCTGTGAAAGCTCCAGGTCTTGTTCGACGATGAGCTCCGGGAGCTCCAGGGGGCATGGGAATAACTTCTTGAAGCTATAAGCAACCACAGAGCTAGGCTTGCCAAACCTTGTTGGTGTGCTTCCGACCCCACCGTGATGACATTGAGTTGGTTTGCCTCTCTTTGGTCTGTGCCCGACATGCATCCTACCCATGGAGTCTGGGACTCATGGGAAGTACCCTTCATCTTGGCCAATGAGGTGGGAAAAGTTAGAGACCATAGCAAGACCGATGGACACATCAAGGATTGTCGTACTCTCTATGATAGGATGACATGTGCCCAACGACTTGATTGGGGATCAAGTGAAGTGGGGTCTGGGACCTTCAACTGACTTCGGGTCAGTTAAACTAACTTCGGGTTAGTATGAGACTCTTTTGAGTCCTGGAGAGGTTTTAACCTTTGGGCTAACTTCGGGTCAGTCGGGTGTGATGTCTTTGTGACTCACCATTTGAAATAAAGATGCCAGTAAAGCACGTTACGGCGGGATGACGCGCGATGTTTGGATTGCACAAGTGGACGAAGTTCTCCCTACTTGAGAGGGAGTGTTAATTTTGGGCAACTAGGTCCGAACTCCGGGTTGTGCTGCTCAGATGATGATCTCGATATTTTTATTGGACTCCTCTTTCAGAGAGGTGTAAGATTGATTTAAAGATCATCTCGATCGGATGAGTAGAACATGTATTTTGAATTTATTCCACTTAGGTGCTAGGTCAGCCTGGAATATAATATAGACTTAAATGTATTAAAGGACGTGTCACACACCCCCATAGATGATTATAAAAAGGAGAGTTTTGGAGATCATTTCACACACATTGTGTGGAGGAAATTATCTTCTCCCTTCTTGGTGCATCTGTGTTAGGGCTTTCTCATGGAGCTGAATTAGGGCTTCTTGATGTAGCGTCTTAGGGCTGTGTGACACGCTTGGCTGAATGACCTATTGGAGACTTTGCTGGTTGAAGCATCCTGCTGATCGCCGTAACGCCATCATTCTTCTTCTTTTTCTATTGTTGGCTTGTCTTCCATCAATCGATTTATTTGTTCTATCTGCTTCAATATTTTGTGCCCTAATCTGAAATGGCATAGAACATGTTCATAAATTTACATATCTCAACCTCCTCTTGAGTCTCTCTCAGCCTCCTCTTCTTCTCTCCCCTTCTCCAACCTTGCACTTGAAGAATGAGTCACTTTTTGCCTTTTCTCCCTTTTTTAGTTTCCAATAATGAGGTGGAGATCTAATCTCCCATTGACCCCCTTTGTCATTTTCCCCCTTAATATAATAAAACACTTTGTACTTTTGAACCTCATAAAGTGACTTTAAGTCACATGACTTTGGTAACTCATAAACTCACTTACTAAAAAGGTGTTCTCTTGTGTTTTCCTAGGAAAAAGGCAAAAGCACTAGCAAACACTTCCTCGATACTCATTTTCTCAACATATTGTTGTCTCATCTCACCATTGTTCTTTTCCTTCACTTTGCTCCCCCCACACCCTTCCAGATAGTTTATGCCCCAGCTATTCAACCTTCGATCAACAATCTGCATCAGATGCACACATGTCCTTTGCATCTAGAATCTTCGTGCCTTTGGATCCCCTTCATAAATTTGTGATATTCTGGCACACGATATACAATAGCTTGGATGCTTGAGAAAGAAGAATAAGTCCAACACTATTTGCATAGTCCCCAAAAGACTAATCTCTTCCTAGATAAGACCTGATGAGGAGCTGTTTGAAAAAATTCTCACAATTAATAGATTCGTTGTGTGGGTAAAGGGAGGGTATGTTTTTGTTCAGATTTTGGGGTGTTGGGGTAGCATCAGATGTGCTCTAGCTCCCAAAATTTGTGGAGTTAGAGTACATGAGATCTCCAAGACCCAAAAAGTGTTTAGAAGAATTCCATCAGGTTTAAGTTTTATTTAAATAATTAGTCTTTTTAATCAAGGACCCTAAGTCTAACTTAGGAAAATTAAAAGATTAAAGTGAATTAAATTAAACATGTGATGAGAATGACTTAAGTGACGTGGATCAAGCAACTTCTAATCTTAGTCGTCAATTAGAGATTAGATCACGACCGTTGATGTTTCAATAAAAAAAGTATAAGAGAAGGGCTTGGGGTCAGTTGGAGAACACACGCGCTGGCAGAGCACTGAAGCTAAGCTGAAATTTTATGGCGTGGTTTGCTAAGAATTTAAGAAGTGTTTCAATTGCAGCAAGGGGCAGTATTGGAAAGCGGGATGGTTTGATCCTAGGCCAAGAGTACAACAAGGGCAGAGAAGGAGCATTACAGAGCAGCGCAGAGGCAGCAGCTACGCAGTCCAACCAAGAGCCCAACAAGGGCAGCGCAGAGGCTGACGCAAAGGGCTTAAGAGCATCGCTGGGGTTTCTAGAGGCCGAAAAGGGGCTGAGTTCTGTAAATCCCATTTGAGGGTGTCAATCAGTCATATTTTTCTGTCTCCGAGATAGAGGTATTGTTGCCATTTATATTTCTCTGTCACGTTAACCAGTTTTGGTGCCCAAGATTGTTGTACTTAGAATTTGCATGATAATATAAACCCTCTAGAAGCTAGCAGCACTGATTTTCCCACATTGGGTTTTTCTGGGGACATTTTTCCAGAAAATCCTTGTGTGTAACTTTGTCTATGAGCATGTTATTCAGTATTTGATCTGTATGTGTAGGCTGTTAACTGTATTTACTTTGATGTTAATTCTATATATTCAGATTAATAACTTATGTAAGTAGGAGAAGTAAATCAAGATTTAGCAGTAGGGTTTCATAAGTTTAAGATTTTTCACATGGTATCAGAGCGATTGCAGATCAAGTTGGATCTCCAGCAAGACAATTGAAGAAATCTGTGTTGCAGAAAGCAGCGACAACAACAGAGAAACCAGGGAGGGCAACACAGCACCAGAAGGACGCAGAGGCAGCAAGTGGCACGCAGGGGCTGACGCAGTCCCAACTGGGAGATGTAGAAGCAACACAGTGCCTTCCAGAGGGATGCAGGAGCAGCCCGTGTTGCGCAGTCGCTGTCCTGAGCCAGTCTGCTCACGGAGAGGCCAGGCAGGGTGACACAGTCCAGTAATTGATTACTGTGCAGAGTGTCTTGAACCGGAAGCTGAGCTGTAGATCTTCAGCAGTTGTTGGTGGGGTGAAGATTCTGTAGGTGCAGAATTAAGGCCTAAGCTAAGTTGACAAAGAGCAGGAGGAGAACAACTACTCAACAGATTTCATTGCCAAAAGAAATCTGAGGATTGATCATAGGGTGATCGAGAAGAGCTAATTCGTTGTGTTTGACAGATTTCCAAGGAGGAAATTAGTTGCCAAAGGGAGCAGAGGGTGCCTTTTCGCCAAGGACCCTAGATCCAAGCTTCAGTTGAGAAGCGGGGAGAGGAAGATCTGTTCCGACAGAGTAGATTTGAGCAGATGGTGCCACACGGATTGATAGGTTGGATGACCTTTCCAACTTTGCTATTTGGAAGGTTAGAATCCCGGTAATCCTGGAGGCATACAACTTGAGGGAGCAAGTAGAGAGCGTCTTGGCTACTCCAACTGATGCGAAACTCTCGACAGAGCATAATGAAGCAACGACACATGCCAAGTGCTTCATCATGGACGGGGTTAAAGATCATGTGGTACCACACATAGCTGAGAAGAAGACGGCTAATGAGATATGGAAAGCTTTAACCACATTGTATCAGGGAAAGTTCGTCTAGAGGAAGATGCTACTGGAGAACCAACTGAGGTTATTTATGGTGACCAAGGGAGAGGAAATCGATCCTTTCCTATTCAAAATGCAGTCGATCCGTGATCAACAGACTCACATCAGGGTCAAGGTGGAGGACGATGTCATGGTGAGGACTGCTCTAAATGCAGTCACATATGATTGGGAAACATTTGTCCAAAGCATTTTGGCTGAAGTAGACCTTCCTAATTGGGACGATATGTGGGCTATCCTCCGACAAGAGGAGATCCGCCGAATGACCAAGAGGCAGACCAACACCAGAGCGGTCAAGGTGAAGAAGGGGGAAGAGGATGATGCTGCTCTAGCATCAAAGAAGCAACAAGGGAAAAAGAAGCGTGATTTATCTAAGATCAAATGTTTCCAATGTGGTGAACTTGGACACTTTGCCAACAATTGTCCTCAAAGGAAGAAGGACAAGGAAGCTTCTAGTTCCAAGGCTGTTGTAGCAGACAATTGCTCTGATGATGACGTAGCCATGAGCACTCATGAATCACGGAGGTGGGGCAATATTGATCTCTAGAGCAGCTACAAAGTGGTGGCAGGATCCTTGAGTAGCCCAACTCTTGGATCACATCCGTGCTACAGGAGCCTTAAGAAAGTAGCAAGGAATGACTAGAGCAATGAGTGCAGAGATCACAGACGAACTAAAGGCAGAGGTTGAGACTCTGAAGAGGGAGCAACACAGTGCAAATCCAACAACAACGTAGAGGCAGCAACGCAGAAGAGGCATGCTTATGCAGTGCAGAGTTGCAACAACACATTGGCTTCAGGAGGACAACGCAGAGCAGTAGCCTATGGAGCTTCAGTGATGAGATGCAGCCCGACTGACTTGTCTGTCATTGGGTAGGGGTCCTTTAGTTGCTTCCTCTCAGCAACTGAGTTGCAGTGCAACAGTTGGCAACATGATGCAACAATTTGAAAGGGAGCTACAGTACAGATGTAGCAATGACAATGGCAGAGTCATGGGCAACAACAGTACAGAGAGCAAGCAAGGCAATGATGAAGGGCAGCAGACCAATACCAGAGATTAGAGTAGTACTTCGGGGTGAAGTGTATGGCTAGAGCACATTCCTTGCTAAGAGGGAGTGTTGAGATTTTGGGGTGTTGGGGTAGCATCAGATGTGCTCTAATTCCCAAAATCTGTGGAGGAGCTAGAGTACATGAGATCTCCAAGACCCAGAAAGTGTTTAGAAGAATTCCGTCATGTTTAAGTTTTATTCAAATAAATAATCTTTTTAATTAAGGAGCTTAAGTCTAACTTAGGAAAGTTAAAGATTAAAGTGAATTAAATTAAACATGTGATGAGAATGACTTAAGTGACGCAGATCAAGCAACTTCTAATCTTAGCCGTTGATTAGAGATTAGATCACGACCGTTGATGTTTCAACAAGAAAAGTACAAGAGAAGGGCTTGGGGTCAGTTGGAGAACACACACACTGGCAGAGCACTGAAGCTAAGCTGAGATTCTAAGGCGTGGTTTGCTAAGAATTTCAGAAGTGTTTCAGCGGCAGTGAGGGGTAGTATTGGCAAGCAAGATGATTTGATCCCAGGCCAAGAGTACAACGAGGGTAGAGAAGGAGCATTCTAGAGCGGCATAGAGGCAACAGCTAGACAGTCCGGCCAAGAGTCAAGTAGGGTAGCAGGGGCAGCGTAGAGGCAACAGGAGCCAAGCAAGGCTGACGTAGGCCCAGTTAGGGCAGTGCAGGGGCAGCGTATCCCCTTCTAGGGTGACGCAGGCCCTTCCTGAGCAGCATAGAGGATAACACAAGGTAGTCAGGCTAACGTAGAGGGCTTCAGAGCATCGCTAGGGTTTCCAGAGGCCGGAAAGGGTTTGAGTGTTGTAAATCCTGTTTGAGGGTGTGAATCAATCATATTTTTCTGTCTCCGGGATAGAGGTATTGTTGCCATTTATATTTCTCTATTGGGTTAACCAGTTTTGGTGCCCATGATTGTTGTACTTAGAATCTGCATAATAATAAAAACCCGCCAGAAGCTAGCAGCACCGGTTTTTCCGCATTGGGTTTTTTCGGGGACATTTGTCCAGAAAATCCTTGTGTGTCACTTTGTTTATGAGCATGTTATTCAGTATTTGATCTGTATGTGTAGGCTGTTAACTATATTTACTTTGATGTTAATTCTGAATATTTAGATTAATAACTTATGTAAGTAGGAGAAGTAAATCAAGATTTAACAGTAGGGTTTCTTAAGTTTAAGAAGTTTTCACAATATTTTCAGTTATTATGGGTAATGTAGATCTTCTCGCTTTGTTGAATATATAATAAAAGAGTTACCATGCTAGTAAGGTTTTTCAGTTGAGTTGCCCAGACCCTAATAAACCATCAAAGGGTTTGACTAAGGAAGTGTGCTTTGTAGTGTTGGTCCTGAAGCATGCAAGGCAAACTCAAAAACTTACAATAAGCCATTGGAAGTTGAATCAAAATATTTTAGTAGAGATATACATTTTTTCAGTAAGCAACACCAACTTGAGACCAAGGTTGCGAGGGAGTGCCTCCCACCTATTGAACCCGCTCCCGCAGCACGCTCGCTCGAACTAGCTCCGGGAGAGAATGCTTAGAGGGTGATATTAATGACAAAGATCCCTATACGAATCTAGAGGTAATGATAAAGATACCTTTGGTTCAAATTTGAATCTATGTTTTTATGTTTTTTATGTCTAATTCATCATTCTACATGCTTTTGTTGACTTGTATTCATCAAAATATAAAAAATATATATATTATAAAAAAATGCTCACTGAAATGCTCCCGGACCTGGAGCTTCTGAAAATGCCGCTTCCGCTCCCGCTCCCTGTTTTCGCTTCCGCTCCCAAGTAACATTCCCTGAGACAACTAATCTTGGAAAATCACCTTAGGCTGACAAGCAAACCCCACAGATGTGCGATGACGGAAATGAAACAGAATATCCAATTCAAGATGCACCATTTATCAATGAGCCAGAGGAAGTTGAGCAATATGTAACTACTACTAGTTTTCCTGAAAGCTGTAAAGATGATGGTGTCTCAAAAGAATTCCAAAGGAAGGATGAATCAATTGATCGATAAACCAATAGCACCTTTGTTTCAGTGGTAGAAGGGCCTGCCAAACAATAAAAGAAGCACGTGGAAAGGTATTTTTTTAATACTAATCCCATATTCAATATTCTAATAAGAAGTCGACTCTAAAGTTTGATTGAGAAGAGTGTATGAATTGTTGACATCTAATCTTTGGGATTAGATAAATCCATGTAAATATTGTAAATAACAAGATATAGAGAATTGGAGGACGAAGAGACATTGGGAGATGAAACCCAATAGTCTCCCTCTCCATGTATATATCCATGTTCCACCTTAATGCAAAATGCAATTCAATTTGTGGAGTTACTCTTGCTTTGACATGAATACATATCAAGTACCCATAGCTTGAACTGTTTGACGCAAAAAGAATATTGTATAATTTGCGATCAAATATTTTTGCATGAAACATGCAAGCTATTTAGTATTTTTTTAGGGTGAGAAAGCAAAGGTTGGGTTAGTGAAGCTTTTTGTTAAGCCTTGGTTTGAAGTGTTTGTTGCAAAGTAGTTTTGGTTGGAGAATGAATTTGTTAAGAGTTTGAAGAATTTTGTGGAGGTTGAAGGCTTAAAAGTTGAAGCAAACATTGGAAATTGAATACGTTGTAACCCTTATATTGTGCATCGTTGTGGACATAAGAGGAACATCATAATGAAATAATAGTTTTATTGGGGTCATGTGTCCTGGATTTGCCTGAAATTGAATAATGGGGTCTAAGGAAAGTTATTTTGGTGTGTAATTGCAAAATTTCTTGCATGCATGTCAATTTATTTTGTGTCTATTGAGTCAATCTTTGTAAAAATCACTTTTGGGTGCATGAGTGACTGTGACAACAGTCAACAAATAAACTTCAAAATGATCTAGATATGAAGTATCAATTGATTGATGCACTTTATATAAAATTAAGGCAAAAGCAACATCAACTTTATGAAAAATCCACAACAAAGGTAGATGCAATTTGTGAAATAGAAGATGTCATTCAAATAATGAATGCAATTTGTGGTACACATGAAATCATCCAACAGGTTTATGAAAGTTGCTAGAGGATATTGATGCAAGTTGTGATATAAAGCACCTTATCCAAAAGTTTGACGCAACATGTGATGCAGATGAAATAATGACAAAAGTTGATGCAATTGAGATACTCATCGCATAATAAAGGTAATTAATGCTCAGTGTGATACATAAGACTTGATGAAATCATGTAGTGAATTGTTGAGGAAACCATGAATGAAGAACTGGATGATAGCAATAACAGTAACAAAAGAAAATGTGAAGATGTTAAAGAATGACATCAAGAGATTTCCAAGATGGTTGGCAAGCCTTGGGAAGAAATATCAATTAACAAACATTGATATTGATTGGGATAAACCAAAGAAAATAATTTTCATATTCTAGATTATTCCAAACCAATTTAGGTTTTGACTGTAGGATTTCTTGAAGAAATTAAGAATATTGATAAAAAGTGTCAGAATTGTCAAAGAGATCGTCACATGGAGAGTTAGTGTTTTGATCAGTGTTGCAAACATCTCGATAACATCATGATTTTATCTCAAAATCACGATTTTTTGGCCTAGCCGATGTTTGCTGATTTTTAAAGATATTTTTATGGTAACTTAATTTTGGCGATGTTTATCGATATTTTCCCGATTTTTATGATTTTTCATTTTTCTGGACCCTTGCCGATTTTATCCCGATGTCGATGTTTGCAACATTGGTTTTGATGTTTATTTGTTTTTTTTGCGGGAAGACACATCACCTATTTGTAAGGTGTAGAAAGCAAATGAAATCTAAGAAAATAATTCAATATGGATGGATAAATTCTTTGGTATGGAAACTACAGGTGAATCATCTTTGTCATTCTTACCACTTAGTTAAAATAGAGGTAAAGACATAGAGAAAATAATAGTCAAAGGTGGTACTTTCCACACTTAAAGGTGGGAAGCACAATGCTAAAAGGCACTCTCCTACGCCTGGGGGGGGGGGGGGGGAGTAAATTAGTTAGGTGAAGATGGTTAGTGGTAACCCATAAACCACTACATTATTCAAAACAAATTGGTTAGTGGTCATCTAGAAACCACCACTTTATTCAAAGCAAATTGGTTAGTGTAAGTAGGATCGGTCTTCATATTGACTATGTAATTATGTATTTATGTAATGAAGAAGACAAAGATAATAAAATACATTTTTGGTATGCTTGCTTCATGGGTTTCATGAGCAAGGTTTTATTATAGGTCAACAGACTTCTTTTTGATGTCTTTTAGGATTTATCTTTTGGTCATAAATTGTACAGATTAAAGAGTCATGTTTATGAAGAGTCAAGTCACACTTGTATGCCTCAAGACTGTCACAAAAGCCTTGAAGACTGCACTCAAATGATGTTCAAGATCTACGTTGGAATACTCTTCGTATCAGCTATCAAAGAGCTATACAAGTTGGCCAAATAAGCAGTGAACATGTCGGCCTACTATCTGTTTGTAAGGTCAGCCTAAATCACAATAAAGGTGTACACTATATAAGTAAATGTCTGTGGTTCATTTGGAGTAAGATTTTCGGTCAAGTGCTCTGTGTTTTTAGTGTGAGTTACAGGACTGAGAAGAAGTGCGAGAAAGGGCGAATATATCTACGATTTTATTTGAAGACATATCTTTTGTCAAGTCTAAGATCTTTGTGATCAAACTTATTTGCAATAAATGCGAAATAAGACCGTGTTCAAGTGAAGAAGGGGACTGTGTTAAGGTGTGTAAATAAGATTGTGGTTAAGTGCGAAGAAAGGCTAGATTGAAGTGCAGATATATAACTGTGTTAAGGTGCATTGAAGTACGGATATGATTGTGTTAAGGACTGCAATAAGTGCAAAAAGGGACTGTGCTAAAGTGAGGGCTATGTCAAGTCGAGGATTGCTAATTGAAGGAAATAAGACAAGTGTACAGTCAACAAGGTTAAGTGAAGGTACAAAGGAAGAGAGTCTATGATACGATGTTGATATCATAAGTAAGAAGCCAAGTAGAGACCGAGCTCTCTAGTCTTGGTGTAGAACAGTGCAGGATGGTGCAAGAAAGAATGATCAACTCAAGGAGTCAATGAAGAAGTAGTGAGAAGGTCTTGAAGGCATACAAGGGTCAGGGGTCAAGGAGTCGATGAAGAAGCAGTGACAAGGTCTTGAAGGCATACAAGGGTTAGGGGTCTGTGTCATGGTCATGGTACTTGTCATCTGAAAGTCTATAAGAAGAATTTCTTGCAGGTTTTTCCTCTCCAAGAGGGAGAGGTTTTGGCCCTCGCTCAAAGAGCCTAAATTTGTGTCTCTTGTGTTTTTGGTAATTGACTTGATGAAAGACTTAATAAGCTAAGAAGAGAGGACATAAGTAAAAGAAGTAAGCTCACAAGTAATTATCAAGAATAGAATTTGAATTAATCTCTACCCTACCAAATTCTCAACACTTCATTCGGCCTTTGAATTCATCCCCTGGATATCATCTTTCTCTCCTCTTGATTGCATAGAGCAAGTAGCTCATCAAAAGAAGGGACCCTTTCCCTATTGTTGATAGAAGTAATGAACATGTCCCATGAAGGAAGGCCACTAAGAAGAGTCATCACCAATTCTCTATTAGGTTCAATTTCTTGAGTAGTTCAAAGTTGATCCCTAATTTGACTGATTCTCATGAAGAGCGATTGTGCAATCTCTCCCTTGAGCATCTTAGATTCCTTGAGTTGATTTTTCAAATCCATAATGTGAATCAAATTGTTCACTTCATACATGCCAACAATCTTATCTTACATTTCTTGGGATGTCTTCAAAGATGAAATATAAACAAGTAGATGATCTCTTAAAGAGTCAATAATGATCTTCCTAGCTTTAATCTCACCTTTCTTTGGGGAACATTTTTTGGTGGTGCTGAAATATATCCTTCCACATATTCCAAGACATCATACTCATCTAAGGTGACATTAATCTTGGTCTTCCAAGCTGCCAAGTTAGATGCATCAACTAGCTTTTCATTATCCTTGAGGTAGACATTTTTACCAAACCATTTTTTTTATTATTATTATTATTATTTTTTTAATTTAAATTTTTTTTTTTATTATTCTTTATTATTATTATTTTTTTTTTTAATTCTTTTTTTAAATTGTTATCAATCTGTTGCTAGAAGATGGATGCTCTTGCTCTATGTCTCTTGGGCTTGTCTTCACCTCAACTCTGATACCATGTTAATTTTCTTCAACTATTGTTCTATGCTGCAACTATCACTTCAACAATTTCCAATAGCATACAATTTACAATTTACAATTTTTACTTCCTCAATTAACCAATAACAATAGAGCAATAGTATTCTAACAATTATACACTATGCACAATGAATGACAAGAAAGAGACACCAGATACAATGTTTGGTCAATGGCCAGGAGAAACCCCACTTGGGGGAAACCCCTTTTCAATTCATCTTCTATTAGATTGTCTGCAAATGTTTAGCAAAGAGAAGACTCATCCAAAAGTCAAAGTCAAGCTTTGACTAGCCAATATCCAAAACCAATATGCAATATCCAATCAAGTCAATATGCAATAGTATTCTAACAATTATTCACTATGCACAATGAATGACAAGAAAGAGACAAGAGATACAATGTTTGGTAAATGGCCAGGAGAAACCCCACTTGGGGGAAACCCCTTTTCAATTCATCTTCTATTAGATTGTCTGCAAATGTTTAGCAAAGAGAAGACATCATCCAAAAGTCAAAGTCAAGCTTTGACTAGCCAATATCCAAAACTAATATGAAATATCCAATCAAGTCAATATGCCAAGAAATTATCCAAATCAGAGAGAGAGAGAGAGTCAACAAAAGTAATCTCTAGTGCAATTGCAAATATGTCCAAGTCAACAACAACAATATGTGCCCTAATTAGTCAATAGTTAATGATCAAAACAATCCTCCAAGAGCTCGGTCAAAGGTCTTCCAACTCGACCTACTTTGCTGGTCAAAACTTCGTCAAAACAATCCCAATTTGAGTTGTCAAACTTGGTTAATGCAATGATGAAGCCTGTGGTCAAAGTCTAAAATCAAATCTGGTCTCAACTAGTCAGTAGGTTGGTGTGATGGATTTGATTTGACATTCTTTGTCCAAGATAATGTTGGATATCTCATCTTTGATGTTACTTTGATCATGTTTTTTTTGAAAGAAATGTGGTCCAAGACCAAATTTGAATGTGATCTTTAGGTGTTTGGTCGTCTTCAACTGTCATAACACAAAGCTCTTTAGATCTTGTTTTTGCAATTGGATTTTTATTGTGATTTTGTTTTTTAATTTTTATTATTTTTTATTATATTTTAAATGAATGGGGGTTTTTGATTTGTGGATGCTCTATTTTGTTTCTGTCTTCTATATGCAAATGTAAATAAACTGAAATGAAAATGCCTAAATGCAGCTAACCCTAAATGAAAAATTCTTTCTAAACAATCCTCCTAACTAGGTTACATCTAAGTTTGCTTCCCCGACAATGATGCCAAAATGTTGGTCTAATTTATTGAGGTGAATTAGAGCATTCATTTATTTATCAATCCAGGTTAGTAAATTAAACTAACCTTAGATTAAACTAGTGTAGGAAGTAGTTGTTTAGATGAAAATAATGGAAATGCATATTACAAATATAAGTTCTAACTAAAAAGTCTCTGATTCAAGATGCAATAAGCGAAGGAAGAGGCTCCTAACTTAGGAGGTCCTGGTTGTCCTTCCCCACAGTACTGTCCTCAAGAAGAGAAACTAAAAAGCAACAGTTTGTGATGTGTAGAAAGCAAGAGAAGAGGCTCCTAACATAGGGGGTCCTGGTTGTCCTTCTTCATGGTTCGACTCCAACAACATTACCATTGCATCAAATCATAAGCTGGATGTAACGACGGAAGCTGTAGATTTTGAATACTGTAGCAGCAGACTTGTATGCTTGTAGACTTGATAGCAGAAATTAGCTTTAATTATAAAAATACACGGGGTATTTATAATAATAATATTTTATTGATAAGATATGACATGATTGAAAGTTTAGTAAGATCACTTTGCTACCTAGAAGGTACTGCCCTAAAAGCATGAACAGGCATCTTTTGGGCTTGTACCATTCTTAAACACTAATTTCATAATTACTGTTTGATTAGCTAAGTAATTACATTTATTTCTATTTTGATACCACTATTATTAACTATGTTTAATAGCAAGTTATGAATTAGATTCATAACATTGCCTCCTTCTTCGAAAAGCACATATGTCTGGCTTCTTTCTGACACTTCTCTTTAAGATTTATACACTAAGCATGTCTTTAATTACTGGTACCTTTTTTTCCTTTTCCCTTTTTTTTTTATTAACTCACCCTTATGATTCCCTTCATTTTGCTCACATCATTTTTTTTTTTAATCGGAGGGTGATATATATTTCCGAAATAACTTTTTTTTTTTTTAAAATTAAATTTAATTAATTAAATAATTTTAATTAATTAAATTTAATACCATATATATATTTTAAGTGATTTAATTATAAATTATATAATTATATACATTATATAATTGAATAATTATAACCTTATAATTATTAAATTATGTAATATAATTATACAATTATAATCGTACTTTTAAGAGTTATGCCCTGATATAACCATTGAACCATCGGAGTTTATATAACTTAAGGGTCGTTATGAATTATTATACTGTCAAAGAAAAACGACGTGTCTGTAGGCGGACACATGGCGGTTTCATAGCAACGGATCGATGGTGGTTTAATTTGTTCTTGGCTCATCCTGGCGTCTTGCAGACATTGGCGAAGGATTAGCATGCACTTATCGAATAAATCAATATTGAATTCTTCGAACTTGGGTCTCCTAATCTGCATGTGAAAATCCAGACCTTGGTAGAGACAATGTCGAAAATCAAGACAGTCTTCTTCCCATGGGAGAAATAAACCTCTTTACCAAATCCGTAAGCTATAGCTGCGGCAGTGGGTTCATTAATAATTTTCATGGCGTTAAGACCGGCAATGGTAGCCACGTCTCTGGTAGCCTTCCTCTGAGAATCGCTAAAATAGGCAGGCACTGTGATCACGGCGTTCTTGACATCAGAGTTTAGGTATGCTTCGGCTATCGTCTTCATTTTTACTAAGACCATCGAAGAGATCTCTTCCGCTGCAAACATCCTCCTCTCGCCCTTGTATTCAAATTGGATAACAGGTTTTCCGTTGTCTCCGGCGACAACAGTGAAGGGCCATAGATGAGCGTCACTCTGCACAGAGGAATCAGTGAATCACCTTCCAATAAGTCTCTTCCTCATCAACCTGAGAAGAATGTTCTCTTGATCTTTATCGTTGTTTATCAACTCGTTTGCAGAAGATGTTGATGCATCGGGCTCAAGGAAATCCATGCGCTCGTACACTTTATCAATTATCTCCGGCACAACCTCCGTGTACCTGGATTTAATGACTACGTCTGCGAATTCAATAAGACTTTCTCCATCAGTACTTTCAGACAGGTTGAATTGTATATTTTCCAAAAGCAAGCAAATGTCTTATGTGCAATTTTCCTTTACATTATCTTCCATTCCTTCTGCAATATTCGGTACAGAAAGTATCTCCATACGAAATAGAATTTGCAATTCATGTTCTCTAACTTTGTCTTTAGATGTGTATGCAGAAGAGGAACGAGAAAGCAGACATTCCTTTTACTTGTCTGCTAATTGATTCGGCTCCTTCAAGAGCGTGTTCATGACTTGTTCACAGATTGATAGATTTTCTCCATCATCACTGGACACATAATTCTTCTCAATGGTTTGAAGCTTTAAATTACAAATCAGATGTTGCACAAGGCGTTTGGCTATGGCACCCAAATCAATGGTGTCATGGCAAAGTGCATATTGAATTTTTTCATCAAGAGACCCAGTGATTAGTGTCTCTGCATTTTCTGGACCAGTAGGACCCACAGAATCTGAAGTTGGGTCAGTGGACAATGAGCTGTTAACAATAGAATCAGAACCTTCCTGGAGTGGTGCAGAGTCCATTGTACTTTTCTCAAGAACTGTAGAATCCGTTTCATTCATCTGCCTTCCAGAATTGTTACTATGTGGATATATTTTATTAGGTGAGCATACCCTGTTAAAAGTTGGAGCAGTTGCAATGCCAGATAGCGGTCTTGGTTGCTGGACCCCCATTACGCGGCGAATATTTTGCCCAAAGGGTCCTAGAGCCTGAGCTTGCTGATAAATAAAAGCAAGAACAGAAGTACTTGTTGACCTTTGCTGACCCTCTGAATCATTTTTTGAGTCAAACCAAGAACCACTAAGCCTAATTCCATTTGAATTATCTATAGTTTTAGTATTTAATTGTTGTGTTGTTTCAGGAAGCACATTTGCCAATTGGGTTCGATCACTATTGAGTACCATTATCCTATTTTTACCATTCACTGCAAATTCTTCCAAATCTACACCTGCGTTTTCATCTTGATATATATCAACTTTATCTTCCTCCATATTAAGGTCTGCTTTATATGGATCTTCATCTTTTTGTGTTTTTTTATTATCGCTGGCAATGATATTTCTCGTATAAAGTGCACATTTATGTCCTGTGAAGTATATGTCTCCACATTTCCAACAATTCTCTACCTTTTTACTTTTTTTACGCTTTGGTGGGGGAAAATACTTAGTTGACTTTTCCATAGATGTTTTATTTGATTTCCCTTTATCAAAACTAACTGCTTTATTATTATTACTACATTTTTCATCTTTTTGTTTGTCATGATTTTCTTCTCTGTTACGAGAAATTTTTTTAAGATTTGTAGAATTTTTTTTAAGATCTGCAGAATTTTTTTTAAATCGTTTGTGACTTCTGCCCAAGTATTCTCTACTTTCTGAAGCTTTTCTAGAACTTTTTTAATTATTTCAGGCTTTTCACGTAATGGCACATTATATGGTAAATAATGTGCTCGAGCTTGTAAACTACGTTCGTAGGCTTGTAGAACGACATTGTGTGCCATTCCTTCAACCTGTCCTCGATATGGCTCCGATATGGCTCTGATACCACTGTAGCAGCAGAAGCTGTAGATTTGAATACTGTAGTAGAAGACTTGCAGATTTGTAGACTTAATAGCAAAAGGCTTTAATTATAAAAATACACGGGGTATTTATAATAATAATATTTTATTAATAAGATATGACATGATTGAAAGTTTACAATGAGGTTCTGCTTTTATACCTATGCAGGTACCTTTTCATGAACAGGCATGTCTTTTAGACATGCCTTTTCAGCTAACTTAATCACTAATTACATAATTACTATTTGATTAACTAGTAATTACATTTATTTCTATTTATTCTATTAATAACTATATTTAATACTTAAGTTATGAATTAGATTCATAACACTGGAATTCAAGAAACAATTCAAGAAATTCAAAAGGATGATTTTTAGTTGTGATTCATAACTTGATAGAAATAGAATTTAACTTAAATTCTTGGTTGTCCTTTCATACGCAAATTAGCTTTTAAACCAAAATCATTCAAAATCATTCAGAACTCATAACACATCTAAGTAATTGAATCATAAAACTGAAACAAGAAATACTGAATCAAAACTATGCTAATATTGAAAGGAAATCAATCTTCACATAACAAAACACACTTGCGGAAAGTAAGACACACTTTCATGAAAGGAAATAACATAAATTAAACTATGTTACAGATGTATGCGAATTGCGGTTTATGGGGATCCGTGCATTCCTAAATGAGCACACATGAACAACTGTCACATCTTAAGAATCAAACAATACTCATGACTCATGATTTGGAGAAATTGATATTACTCATGTTGAATGAACAATCATAAATACGATGCTAATGAATAATTCACAACTTGTTAGCTTCCTTTGAAGGATGCTCCTCTTATTTATACATGAATTAGGGATATCTTCTCAATAAATGTAAATCCCTTAAATATCTACTAGATCCATACTTGTCTCAACTTATCCCTATATACTAGATACAAATCCCATGAAGATCTCAAGATCTCCATGATCTTTTTCCTTGGAATCTGGTCTACCTCTTGAGTTGAAATTCGAATTTGTGTATTGGAGGCCACAAAAGGGTGCCTTGGAAGCTTCCAAATGACCTACACATGTCGTCAAACTCAAGGCACTTTTAAGTATAAGAAAATACATGTTATTTTTCTAAATTTTAGTCATAAATTCACTCTAAATACATGAAATTAATAACTTTGGAAAATCCAAGTATGAACCTACATGGTAATGAAAGTGTAGGGTAATGTAATGACAAGGTGATGAAATGAGGCAACGAAAATGAGAATGAAGGTGAAAGTGTATGACATTTTGAAGATATTTTGGACAGCTAACAGGGACACTGGATATTTTTGGTGTCTCTATGTTGTTATAAAGTAAAGCAAAGATGCCAGTCCAAGTGAGCCACACCAAAGGATGCATGCGATTTGGGCTTTCAAGGCATCCATCGTAGGACCTGTTGTCGCTTAGATTGTACAAGCATGATGTGACAACGATTCAGATCATGGGTTGTCACTCTAATCCCTGACCTCTCCATTCTAGCTGTCTCCCAACATCAGGCTATGGGGGGTAGTCCTTATGGAAAGTGAAGATGAAGGACAAGTTGGCAACCAACAAATCTGGGAGACATAGTTGAATGACCTAGCCACTTGGTTGATTTTAGCAGGTTTCAAAGGATTAGATTTAATTATCAATGAGAGTGCGTTATGGAGTCAACTAAATTTTCTTTTAGATCAATTAAAAACCAAGTAACCAGATGAACAACCGCTGCTTAAATGCCTAACTAATCTATATGCAATGCAAATCCCAAGACTTGGGTGAAATGCAAGAATCATGGTTACTTTTAATTATATGCTTGTTCTAGATGATTCCTTCCTCTTAACTATTTTGGAACTAGTCTATAGAGTAGGTTGTGGCATAGAAGCCAACGAGAAGGAAGTAGAGTTTTGATTAACGATGCCTCCCCCTATGTTCTAACCACCTAATGCTTCCAGCACTACGAAGACTGTGGCTCTGACGACTGCAAGGTCACCATGTTAAGCACTAAAGAGGTGCTAAGTTCCTCAAACTAAATTGAGAAAGGTGGTCCTATTATTTCTATCAACCCCGCTTATGCTTGGAGGTAGGTTATTAAGTGCAAGACTAGCTTAGAATGATGTGTAAGATGAATGAGTGTTTCTAAAGGTGAGATTACTTAAATATTCCTTTAAGTACTTAGTTATGATTTACTTCAAGTTAAGATATCAAGTACTTCACAATGCTTAGAAAAGGTAATCTCAACTATAAGACAAATGTTCAAGTTCAAAAATGCCAACAAGAGATGGAAATGCCCATGATACAGTTGCTCAAAACAAGATATATGCTCTTCACAATATGAAATGTAAATCTAAAGACAACTAGAGCACTTATCCAATGATTCAATATTAGATGCCAATGACAATTTTCCAAGAGAGACAACAAGATTGCAAATGTTCATAAGCACTATTTTTCAATGATTATTCTCTTTTATGTTAACAAGATATGCAATTAGATTCACCAATCTTCAAGCTAAGAATATACAATGGTTATTAGATTTTTGAATTAGCCATTTTCACAAATTGCTTAAGAAACATTCAATGATATTGAATCCTTCATTAAGTGCTTGTATGAGTGAATTTAGTGCAAAGTTAATGATCTTTAGAGATTATGAACGAGCTTATAAGGGACAAGAAAATGCTAGGCTCCAAATAACCAAGGCTCAATAACAGTTAAATACCATGAAACAAGGAACAATTAGAGTGTAAAACAATGAAAAAACTTATGTAACTTGTATTACAATGTTAGCCAAGCAAGATAGATCTATGACAACAATGAGTTAATTGTGAAAACAATGAACAAAATGCCAAGAGACACTAAACTTATCACTTTATTTCAATGCAAACAGTAAGGAAATGATTATATCACTTATGATATTCATCAAATATAACGTCCCTACTTACATCAATATGTCTTCCTTCCTTGATGTAGATTCTATATGCTTTTGAGGAGAAACTATACCCAATGAAGATCCCTTTGATGCTTGTAGAATCTAACTTCTTTCGTTTGTCCTTTGGAACGTGGATATAGGCAGGACTCCCAAAGATTCAGAGATGGTCCACACTTGGCTTCTTCCCTGTGAATGCTTCCTTAGGTGTCATATTCTCAAGAATTCTATGAGGACTTCTATTTCGAATATATATTGTTGTCATTGTTGCTTCTCCCCATAGAAATTTTGGTAAGTCTCGATCAAATAGAATTGTTCATACACCTCCTTCAGTTGTCCTATTCTTTCATTCAACCACTCCATTTTGTTCGGGATAGTAGGGAAGAATGAGCTCCTTCTTAATTCCCGCTTCTTTACAATATGAAATCAATTCTTTAGAAGTGTATTCCCCACCATTGTCAGATCTCAAAGTCTTTATTCTTCTTTCGGTTAGGGTTTCCACTTCAGATATAAACTCCTTGAATTTCTCAAATACTTCATTCTTTTTCTTGAGAAGGTAGAGCCATGTCTTTCTAGAGTGATCATCAATGAACGTTACATAGTAAAGATGACCTCCAAATGATTTGTCAGACATAGGCCCACACACATCAGAATGAATGAGGTTGAATATTTTTTTAGACCTCGTTTCACTATTTGTAAATGGTTTTCTTGTATGTTTAGCCAAATAACATCCCTTGCAAACTACTTCACTATCTTATATTGGGGATGCCATGAGCCAATTGATTAAGAGTGGGAATGACCTTGTAGTGTAGATGGCCATATCTTCTATACCATAGCTCAATGGGATTGATTTCCATATGAACTAGAGCTTGACGAGATAGTGTTATGACTCTATATAAGCTTCCTTCACGAACTCCAATAACCCTAGCTTTATCGAAGCTTGAATCTTTTTCCCAAACCAAAACCTTTCCATCAACAAAAGAAAGTCTATCCCCTTTATCTTCTAAGCAAGAATTTGAAAGCAAATTCTCTTTCGACCCTGGAACATATAGTATATTGTTGAGATGTAGCTTACCTCCATTCTGCAGCTTCAAATATGTTGATCCCAAGCCTCTAACAACATAGCTTTTGTTGTCTTCCAATTCCACTGCATGAGAAGATGGTTCTTTTGATAGAGTGTGAAGTTGTTTACCCTCCCCTGTCATATGCCTTGATGCTCCACTGTCAATAATCCATGCATTATCATCATTAAGTGAACCTGTAAGTGCAGCTGAGAACCCTTGAATTTTGACTTTGTTAAATAAGTAGTAGAAGATCTTCTTGATCTAACTTCCTGTAGTATTGAATCCCATTCTCACATAAGGGGAGTAACCATTTACTTTGAGCCAAAAAAGTGATCTTCAATCTTCCTTGACCTTAGCTCTGATACCATGTTGAGGAATCAATGCAAGTAGACTTAGATTTTTGATTTCGCTTTCTTGATAATTACTTATGAATTATGTTGGCTTCTTTTACTTCTTTGTTATATTATCTTTCATCAAGAAATTACCAAATTATGTGTGTGAAGATTACAAAACAAGAGACACAAGATGTAGGCACTCTGCCAGGGAAAAACCCCTATCTAGGGGAAAACCCAGTCAAAATATCTTCCTTCAATAGTTTTCCTGTGATAATCCTAGAATCTTCACCCTAGACAGAAACTTCCTCCAACAACCAAGTTAATGCTTCCTTCCAGCAGCTTCGTTCTAGATCTTCGACCTTGTAGCAGCAAAACTTCGATCTATGCAGCAACTACTTTGACCTATGCAAAACTTCGAACAACTCTTCAACCCCAACAACTTCGACCTTCCTGCAGCTTTGACCTACTGTAGCAGCGGAACTTCGACCCTGCAACTCCAGCTACTTCGATCTTATAACTTCCCAATAGCTTCACAAAAAAGAGAGAGAGAGAGCCCAAAAACTTCGATCCTACACCTTTCTTTCTTCTTCCTGCACTTCACACTTTTTACTGCATTGCTTCTTGTGTGAATCGAACTTATTGAGTGGATGAGCAAATAGATTGAATTTTACTTATATATAGGCTTCTTGTGGGTCGAATTGCTCCCTTTTAGGCCGACTTCATCAAGCAAGGGCCGGCTTGGTGTGGAGGTGACAAAATTCATTTTTGACTAAAAAATAATTCTTTTTACATGATTCAAAAGCCCAAGAAGGGTCTCTAAAAATATACAATGACTCTAATGCAATGTTACCAGACTCGAAATCTGCAATAAATTGGTGAGGCAAAAGAGCGAAGAGTTTGAATCGGATCTGGAAAAAATGGGGAAAAAATCGGCAAATTCAATAAATAAAGATATACACATATATTGAATTAAAACAAATATTTTTCATTGATATTCAGTGAAGCCATGTCCAAACAATGCATAATATCAATAGATGTCCAAAATATCATGAATGAATAAGTATCTTGTTGGGAATCACGATTGTCGTTAGACCAAAACTCACAGGTGTTATTTAACGATCGCATCACTAGAGATAAGAATCCACGAGAGGTGGTTAGTCCATGTCATGAAACACACGAGGAGTGTTGGTTTATCCAATGTCCAACAATCTCCCCCCCAACGCGAGCCGGGTGTGTATCGAACTCGTGACCTACGCTCTGATACCACTTGCTGGGAATCACGATTGTCGTTAGACCAAAACTCGCAGGTGTTAGTTAACGATCGCATCGCCAGAGATAAGAATCCATGAGAGGCGGTTAGTCCATGTCATGAAACACACGGGGAGTGTTGGTTTATCCAATGTCCAACATATCTCATATATGTTATGAGTCCAAACATGATCCGAAGTACTAAGTCCTAACCTGTGACTACATAGAACCAGAAGCATATGCTTCTAAAAGTTTACAAAATACTGCCAAGCAAATCAGTAAAAAATCAATAACTGAGAGTCTAAGACTCTAAGAGTGAGAACTAGAAGCAATTTCTCCCACTCCTTCACTTGTTTGACTCTCTAAATTCTCCAAGTCATGTAGACTTAAAAGAGGAGGCTCCTCCTCTAATTGGACCCAATCTAATGCATTTGTAGTTTGCAGATCTATCTCCTCAAGGTCGATTGGTGAATGATCCAAACCTATCATTATCATGAGACATTGAAATGTAAATTAAAGTTTGAACTTTAAAGTTTAAATTTTAAAGTGCAAATCAAATTATGAAAACTTCAAATTCAGGCTCTCACCTAGTATTTGCTTGTTGCAAAGTCGTAGATTGTAATGGACAAATACAAGGTCATTTAAGCGCTTTTGTGTCAATTGGTTGCGCTTCTTGGAATGTATTTTCTCAAACATGCTCCAGTTGCGCTCACAACCTGAAGCACTGCATGATTGGTTTAAGATTCGAATGGCGAATCTCTTCAACTCTGGCGTATCACTACCAAAATTTTGCCACCAAAGACCTAGCAAATGCCAAGTGTTTGTGAGTAGTAAGTACTAAATAATAAATAGTAAAAAATATAAAACTTAAAAAGAAAAAAAAAATTTAATAAAACATTTAACATACAAAATAAATTTTAAACAAATTTAATGAATTGATGAAGCCTTCAGGGTACCTGGCAACATCTTAGTCCTTTCTCGTATAGCACTGGTATAGGAAAATAATTTGGCTGGCGTCCTATAATCCTGTAGTTGGGAAAAGACACGGCTTTGAAATTCTGGATCAGGGGAGCACCTTTCAATGCATGTCATAAGTCCTCTGCCAACCTCCCCATCTTTATTAAATTTGCTTTTATCATAAAAATACTGTGGGTTTAAGAAGTACCCAACAGCATGTAAGGGGGAATGCAATTTCCTATCCCAACGTGCATCAATAATATCCCAAAGAGGCAAATACTTTGCCTCCTCATCGCCATATCTTCTTTTGATGGCCTCCTTTGCGAGATCCATCGCCTCATAAATGTAACCCATAGCAAGTTTGTCACCATCAACCATCCTGAAAGTTCAAGCTTTCAAATTTAATGAAATATGAAACTTTGAAAATAAAAAAAAGCTTGAAATGAAATTTAAAAAATGAAAAAGTTAAAAGACTTGAAGTACCTGAGAACTTTGACAAGGGACTCTGTCACAACAATAATCTCTTTGGCATCTTTCCAAAACCCGTCATTAAACACAAGTGCAACAATTTCATTGCCTTCAAGGGCCTTGGAATGTTTAGATGCCATCCACTCAGGTCCCAAAAACATCCTCTTCAGATTTATCTTTTGCTCAACCACAGATTGCAAAGATATGAAATTTGTTGCAAATCTAGTCACTACAGGTCGAACAATTTCTTTACCTTCATTGTATTTTCTCATGGTGTTTAGGACAATAGTGTGGTTGTACATGTATTTGGTTATGGATTTTGCCTTCTCCACAGTCTCATGTATCCAATGAAGCTTACCAATGTCCTCAAGCATTAAATCTATGCAATGGGTAGCACAAGAGGTCCAAAAAAAAGTGGGGTGCCTAATCTCAAAAAGTCTACCAATAGCCATATAATTAGCTGCATTGTCGGTGACAATTTGTACAACATGTTCTTCTCCCACTTCTTGAACAACTTCCTCCATCATTTCACAAATAAGTTGGGCATTTTTAACCTTTTTTGAGGCATCCACTGATTTGAGAAACATTATGCCTGCTGGACAAGATACAAGGAAATTTATTAAAGTTCTATTCCTCTGATTAGTCCATCCATCACTCATGTTGGTGCACCTTGTTTTTACCCATGATGAACGAAACTCAACTAGCACAAGCATGACATCTTCAACACTCTCTAACAACAAATTTGTCCTAAGGCTCTTTGATGTAGGGGCTTTGAATCCTGGACCTGCAATAGCGGCTGCATCAATCATAGCTTGCCAATAAGGACTTCTGGCACAGTGGAAAGGTATGTCAGAATAGAGCCAAAAGTTAGCAATGGCCTTCATTGCCTGACTATGGATATTTTTTTTCCAACCAGTGGCATCTAAGGTAGGTTGGGAACTAGGTTTTGTGCGGGGAGCAAAAAAAGTGTTTATGTTTCCACCTCCAATGTTGAATGCAGGAGGATTCATCTGGCCTTGAGTTTGACTTGGACTTGGAGGCATGTGTGAGAAGCTTGGGAATGGCATTGAGGACTCAATAGAAGGAGATGAAAAGGGGGTATTGGAAGAAGAAACGTCAGCTCCAAGAGTTCCTATTTCTTGTTTTTGCTTTGCTCTCTTAGCATTATGTTGGCTCAACATGTCAAGGGCCAAGGTTGCTTGGTGTTTGACATTATTGTCAACTTTGTTGCAGAGACCTATATCATGCTCGGGTATCTGTGCAAGGTGGTACTTGAATCTATAGATGCCTCCACTACATTCCGCTTTGCAAAATTTACAAAGGAGCTTGGGGTTTCCGGGAATCTTGTCACTATAAGCCCAAGCAAAATCCTTCTCCCTTGGCATTGTTGTGGTTCCTGCAAAATAAGAAGGCAAAAAAATAAAAAATAAAAAAGGAGATATTTATTTTCTGGAATCTGAATCTTTGATATAAATTAGAAGTTTAATTTTAAATTTTTAAATGATCATTTTAGAATAATCAGGATTCAGCATAACTTCAAAGTTTAAATTTTAAAATTTATGTTTATTGAAAATTGAAATAATTTAACTTTATTGTTTCAATTTGTAACTATAATTTATTTTTTTATACAGTATTAGTAATTACAATTACAATTTTATATTTACAGAAAAAAAAACAATTTAAATTTTATAATTTATAATTTTATAATATATACAGTGTTTATTATTTTACTATTTACTATTCACTGTTTATAATTTAAATTTAAATTTTATATAGTATTTAATTACTAGTTTATTGAACAAATTAGATATTAGTTTATCGTATTAGATTTTGTAATTACGTTAGATTTTAGTTTATTAAAAAAATTTAAAGAATATATTTATTACTGAAATTTGAGTCTTGACACTTACTATTGAACTCCCGACGATGCACTCTAGCAATGGCGGAACTTCTGCAATGATGCAATGTCTTCGACGATGGCAGCAATGTGTGAAGACGATGGCGGCAATGTGTGTCTTCGACGGCGACAATGTGTGAACTCCCTACGGTGGCAATGTGTGAAGACGATGGCGGCACAACGAGCATAGCTACAGCAGCGGCAACTCCAGCAAACTCCAGCGGCGGCAATGTGTCTTCGACGATGGCGGCACAGCCGAGCACAACTCCAGCGACGTCAAACTTAAAAGCGATGGCTCTAGCATCAGCGATGCAACAACGACACTAGCAATGCGGCAGCAATGTTAAAACAACGGGCGTGTAAATAAAACAACAGGTGTGTAAATAAAACAGCGGGCGAATAAATAAAACAACACGTGGGCGTGAAAAACCACTTCGCACGCAAAACTTAAATCGAGTAATCAGGAAAGTCGCGTTAATCGCCTCTGCGTGAGTCAAACTTGCGTTGAACATGAGTCAAACTAGGTCAACGCGAGTTTGACTCGCGTAGAGGCAACTCAAATCGTTTGGCCGCTGAGCAGATTAGTAATCAAGACTAATCGGCTAAGTCGCCGATTCCTGTTTCACTGCTCTAATGACTCAATATAAATCCTAGGAGTCTACAATGGGGACCTTGACTAATAAAAGATGACCCAAGCATGAAACCCATGCTTTAATAAGTCATTGTAATGATAATAAAAAATTTCTTTTTCATTCTTTTAATAAGTACATTACATAATGACTCAAATACATTTATGAAGACCGAACCTAGTTACATTCTTCAACTCTTGGAATGTTGGAAAAATGGGTACAACAGGACCCAAACCTGATGAGAGGGTATCCAACATAGGCGGAGAGGGCCGTTTCTGTTGAAATTCTAGTGATGCAATGACTAGAATAGTTTTTCACAATTGATAACTACTTCTGTTGATGCAAATTGTTCTTTCTTTATACTTTAGTCAACAAGTAGCTATACATGGAGAACTTCAACCAATAATTCTTCAATAAGAGCAGTAAATAGAGATCACAGTAGACAATGAACAATAGACAATAAGCAAGATACAAGAGACACCAAGATTAGGCTCACACCCAGGGCAAAACCCACAAGGGGAAAACCCAAAAATTCTTTCCTCATGAGAGAGATATTCTGTCCATCAGTAGTGCACCTGAATGTTTCAACAAATCCAAAATAATCGACAATAAGATACCCAATCAAAGTCTTCACAAAGAAAGAGAGAGATTCCACTTCTGTCCAATAAGAGGGTCTGCACAACGAGGCTGAAATGTGGGCCTGTAATAACTGTGAAAGTAGGCTGAAGTCCTCACTGTAGTTACCACAAAAGTCTGCCAATGAACTGTCAAGAATTCGACCCTAAAACCCTTGGTCAATCTCCAGGAGTATGTCGTATAAAAGAGCGAGCTTCTTTGTAGCTGCCTCAAAAGAATCAACAGAACAGACATTAAGATGATCCCAAAACTTGCCAAAGTCACTGTAGTCAATGAACCTTTGAAGGAGATTCAAACCGCAGTCAAAATGAAACTTCTTTATCCTCTTCACATGTGTGGATATCTCTGTAATAGAAGACTGAACTTGTTTGTAATTGCAGACCGAATTGTTTGTGCTTGATGGTGGTCGAAATGAATACCGATGACCTCATGTAAATAGGCATCAGGTGAGGGCTAATTAGCCCTAATGGGGCCGACATGATGACCTTCAAGGAGCAGACTTGTAGGGCTTATTTGAACCGATTTGTAGGTGACCATATTAATTTCTTCTTTGTGTATGCAACGAAAAATGCCAACCATAGCTACTATATAACTCAACAGTTTCTTTCTAAGAGAATCCAACCCAGGAGTAGAGGGCCGTTTCTATTTGATGAGCAGAACTGAAGCCAAGACTGAGTAGGTGCCAGAGATGGAAGAAGTGTTACACAGAGCAGCAAAGGTGTCTAAACTTGAATCTGATACCATGTTAGGCCAGGTTGGGTAGCTCCTGAATTTCATTGATTTACCATTAACCGAGCATACACATATATTCAAAAGATGTTGTGACCTTCGGCTTCAACTTCTGTCCAATGTTTCTCCCTATTTTGACGGTTCATATTTCTAATATTTATATATTTACAAAATATTCATAATTCACCTTTCAAATTTCTAATATTTACGTATTTACAAAATATTCATAATTCACCAAATCCCCAAGGATTAGGTATCTAACAACAAATGTTGAAAGAATTATTTGAACAATGCATGTGAAGCTCTTGAGAAGAAGTTTGCGTATTATGGTATTTAGGGTTTTTTTGAATAATCATAATCTTTAAGCCAAGTGTAATTTAATTTCATTATGAAGAACAGGTCCTTTTATTGCAACTTCCTGGATTGAATGGTGAACCATCTCCTATGGGTGCAGGCTGAAACAATTCTTTTCATCTTGGAATTGACAGTTTTTTGAGTGATTAGAAGAAAGCAAAGAGTTTATAAATCTTCATTGCTTGGTTTTGAAAAGCATTGGCAAGTTCTGTTTTGTCATAGACTGCAAGTTAATTTGTCAGGAGGGTTAATGTGTGATCAACTGGTTCTTACTGGACCAGACAAAAGGAGTGCAGACTGAAATTGAGAGAATAGGGCTATGGATTCCCCAACTTCATTTTTGTTCAATGTATATATTCCTTAAGGTGAAATCATAATCGTGCCACCACTAGTAGACACCCAAACCTGCAGCATCTAATGTAATAGTCTAGGCCAGGTTGCAAGAAACCTTTAGCATGTTTTGAGTCAGTCATCTGTGTATATTAGTGGAAGGCTTGCAGTTTCCAAATTGTAGTGGCTATTTTAAAGTCATCTTGGCTGTTATAAATGGCCTTTGACTTGTTAGCAACAATGAAACATGATGGTAGCTATTTTTGTCAATATAATCCAATTTCATCTTAATTGCAAGGCATATTATTCTGTAAGATGCATTAATATAGAACTATATGCCCCATGCTTTTTATACAATCAACTGTGAGTTCCTCAATAATGCTTGCTTTTGAATATGTAGGATCTCATCCCACCCTTAACCCCATAAAGCGAGAATTGGATTGCTGGTAACTTGCTGGCCCCAGTCAACAATTAGCTCACGAAGAGCGAACATGTCACAAGTGGGTTTTGACCTGGGTGTGCATGATAACATTTCCTCTCAAACAGCCTAGTTAAACCCAATTGACATAATGCTTTTTTTTATTGACAAACTTTGGACAAATTAGTGCAACTGAAGATATATGAGGATCGCATGGCTTGGCCATTACTTCCTTTTACTCAGGCTGTTCTACAACGCTATGAATTAAAGCTCCTGAAATGCTAATAATTGAAAAATCATCTTAACATTTTCCAGAAAGTTCAAACTCCTTTAAGCAATTCAGTTATTGTTCTTCGAGAGCATATACATATATGTTAAAATAGAATCACCAAATAATGCTTTACATATATTAACACTGAAATTTTGATTGGAACTTCCTCCCTCTATTGTTTATTTAGAGACTCTTTCAAAGCATATATTTAGATCTCCCCTTTATAGTTTTACTTATAATTGTGAACCACCATTTCTTCTTGAGTTTGCTCTACAACCACGTGCGATCATTTTTTTTCTTTGTTGTAATGCTTTGTTCATATTTCCTTTGAAATCTCTTTTCAAACTTGGAAAATATGGTATGGTGATTCCTTCCACAAATAAGGTGTTGATTTATTATCCCTTCTGGAAGTGTGAACTATTTCAATGTTGGAAATGATGTTGGTTGAAGCGTTATCAAGTGCTTTGTCGGTTCATGGTTTGAACCTATTATCTTAAATGCTTTGCTAATGGCACAATAGGTCTATGCATATTTCTGAATGGGTAGTGGGTTCCTGGTTGATCACCATAAGTTGAGAGGCAAGTCTTAAAGGAAATGCACATTATGACTGCATATGTCCTAAGTTGTAGGCTCTGATGGAAAACCTTATCTTGAATTTCTTGTCTTCTTTAGTGGCATTCTCAAGGCATCATTTGAGTTCTCTCTAAGTTCAATGTCATAGTTGATGGCTGCAAAGTTCAAACCCTCGTGTTTTCCCCACCCTTGCTTAGTGTCCTGTCTTCTTTACTTAAAATTATACTGCATTCACTTTTGGAACCATCTGTGTTAGTTTGCGTCATGAATAATCCCATATCGATAACAATTGTGAGACAAGTTTTTTTATGAAGGCATTTACCCACAAATTTTTTCCATTCCTGATGCTGGCTTTGAGGTGCAAGTTCCCTATCACTTACTAAAATTGTTGAAACTTTCAGTGTTATGTGTAATGGGTCCTCTTTGGTTTGTCGTTGCTATCTTTATATTTGCATGCAATCTTACTATAGTGGCATATCCCTATGCTGAGATTTTTTCATTAATCCTCTCTTTCATTTTTCTTTTCCAACATAACCTACTTTATGAATTTTAAAGTGAACCTTGGAAGCTGTTTGTCATGCCAATAATGATGTATGTCTCTCTATGTTTTTTTGTCTATCCATGTTTTTTCATGTAATGCTTTACTGAAAATTTTGCTAACATGAGAATTTTGCTCGTGTTTTTGTTTGCAGTCTAATAGGCTAATTTGAATGTTGACAGTGGCAGTAATGAAGCACCATTGGATTCTTTGTACAACAAGAACTTGAATAAACTCTTAGGGTGATGTTAAATTCATGCAGATGAAGTCATCATGGGTGACACTCGTAGGAATTTAAAATTTAAAATAACGCTATACGGCAATGATGTTCTTGCCTCACATCCCTGATAGATCAATGTCAGATGAAGGGCAGTGCTATGTAAGAATCATTTCTAAGTCGAGCATATTACATTCTAGTTATTTTCATCAAGGAATAATTTCACGAGATATTCTTTGCGTTAATGTAATATGCAATATCAGTTATCTGAAGAGGTGATATGATGGGTGATGTGTTTGCGGCCTTTATACCGATTAATGGTCTAGTAAGCTGCCATTGGCTTCTAGATCTGTATGTAGGGATTCGTTCACCAGGTTCTTAGATAATGCATTCATTTTTTTGATGTGTTTCTGTTGGATCCTATAGTTGAATTGATAATATTTGTTCTTTGGATTTTGTAAAGCTTGTCGCTTGTTTTATTTTAGTGATATATAGACTTTCTCTCTTTTTTCTTTTGGGTACGGGTAGCGATTAGCATGTGAACAGTCTAAATCAAAATTTATTTTAAAACAAACAGGAATGTTTATATAATCCATTCTGCAGATGATTTGACTCACATCCTAACCTTTCCTTTCCACAGGACTCTATTATTTCTTTTGTATGCTTTTCTCTTTTTTTCTGAAGATGATTGTTTCTTATGATAAAAATATACATAAAACATTTGGTCATGTTTTGGAAATCTCTATTGGCATTAAATCATAATGGACAGGGGAACACTTGATATTCATATTGCCATTAAATCATAAGAGAGGGGAGCACTGACATTAATTTTGCTTTGCCAAATAATTATGAGATTTCCTAGAAGTTTTTTTAGAAGGAGATGAATGAGAAGTTCTATTAAATCTTTATAATGGAGAGGGGGACATTTGATTTGAATTGCTTTATTAAACAATTGCGAGATCTCCTGAAAGGTCATTTTTCTTTGCCAAATAATTATGAGATTTCCTAGAAGTTTTTTTAGAAGGAGATGAATGAGAAGTTCTATTAAATCTTTATAATGGAGAGGGGGACATTTGATTTGAATTGCTTTATTAAACAATTGCGAGATCTCCTGAAAGGTCTTTTTGAAGGCTACGGGGACGTATATTAGAGATCGTATTGGGAGGATTGGATCATTAACTACATTTTAATTGGTTATAAATATAGCAGCATGTTTGTTATTTTAGATGGTGGAAAACCAATTTCACCATTTATTAGAGATCGTATTGGGAGGGTTGGATCATTATTTACATTTTAATTGGTTATAAATATACCGACATGTTTGTTATTTTAGATGGTGGAAAACCAATTTCACTATTTATTTGGAAAACATTTGCATTACATGCATTAAATAATTCATTGAGTGAAGGAAATGTTAATTGGATTCTTGACAGGATTACAAAGGTGAGGATTAGGAAAATATATTAATTAGTGACCATAAATCTCACCTTATGCATACATGACATATGAGTAGTTTGAGTTACTAGAACTCAAAAACATGGGTGAGGATTAGGAAAATATATTAATTAGTGACCATAAATCTCACCTTATGCATACATGACATATGAGTAGTTTGAGTTACTAGAACTCAAAAACATGGGAGATGGTTCTTATGTTTTTTTAATAAAATGCATTTTTTTGCTGAAAACACCGAGAGGGTTGTGAATCAATTTTTCTTTGTTGACTTATTTGTGTTGCCATTGATGTCACTTGTTGACGTATGTACTCATGAGTCCCTATATATTGTTTTGACTCAGCTATACATTTGTTGAGGGTTGTCATGCTCGTGTAAAATACTTCCATAAGTCTTAGAAGGTTTGTAGAAGAGATGCCATGAGGTATTAAGGCCTCATCTGACACTGAGCTACATGTGCTAGAGGTCTTGTTGATGATGTGAGTAGAGTCTTGTTGAGTTATGCAGTTGATTTTCTGATGTCAAATTGTACTTAGAAGGATGGTTTACATGTCATGTCACCCCCTTGAAACTATATTGCAAGTTTGAGGGCAAGATCTCTTGTTTTAGCTCATGCTTTGCCTCAGTTGCATGGATAAGGGCTCGTGGGAGCAACTGAAATTGTCCAGTTGCTGGCTTGATGTGTTATGGGAGCGATCAACCGGATCAGATCAGTTTTGTGCGAGCGATCGAAGAAAAACATGAGAAAATCTTTAGATTTCGCACAATCATTTGGAAGTAATTTTGTTTTGGCGAAGTTTAGTGTTAGATTTTTCCAAAAAAAGGTCGGGACAAGTTGTGGGGCCTTTAGAAAGTGATCAAAGAGGAAATTATCAAAAGGTTATTGGAATGAGTGGCTTGATTTCCGTTAAAAAGTCCAACTCGATCAAATCTGAAGGATGTGAACAAGGTTTGGGAAAGCTCCATCACTCGAAGAAGTAATTGATCTTAGGATTACAAATATGTGAAGAAAGGAAGTTCATTGGTTGGTTCACTAGTAGTGTGAATGAGTGAGTGTGCATGTGTTACTAGTGCACAACTAGTGAGTTTTGCAGTGAGTTCAGAATTTCATAATTGCAGTGTGCTTTAGAGATTATTCTTCAACAATGTTTCAGAGTTGTGTGGATAGATTGAAAATCAATTTAGAGTGTGTGTGGAGAGTTTTGTTCTCTCAACTGGAGTGTGAAATTGTGGCCGCATGAGTGTTTATTTGTTGCATGTTTTGATTGTGCCACAATATTTTCACTTATGAATCATATCATTTTGTAGCAGAATTGTTTGTACTTGGAGTGGGGACTTCAAGCTAAGTGCATGCTATTTTTCTATTGTAGGAGTGGGTGCTTCAGAGATTATTCTGTAGCAGTGTTTTAGAATTGATTTTGTAGCAATGTTTCAGAGTTGTGTGCAGAGATTGAAGATCGGTTTAGAGAGTGTGCGGAGAGTTTTGTTCTCTCAATTGGAGTGTGAAGTTGTGGCTGCATGGGTGTGCTTATTTGTTGCATGTTTTGATTGTGCAACAATATTTTCATTTTTGAATCATATCATTTTGTAGCCTAATTGTTTGTAGTTGGAGTGGGGACTTCAAGCTAAGTGCATGCTATTTGTCTATTGTAGGATTGGGTGCTCCAAGTTGGTTGTTGTCAACATTTCTCATTTTAGTCAAGGGATGGGTGCTCCATTGCTAGTGGGTGTTAGCTGATGTAATATAAGAATATTTTGAAGCAATAGATAATAATAAGAACCAACAAACAATTCAATGGTTTTTTGCCATGGAGAGGGGTTTTTCCACCAGAACCCAAGTATTTACATGTGATGATTGTTTTTGTTTTTCATGTGCATGATCTTGTTATATCTTTCTAAAGTTAATTTCTGAAAGAGTTTTTAATTGCATAAATATTTTTTATATTTCCATAATATTTGTTCAACCCTTGCTGAACATTACTTTTGTCTAACAATTGGTATCAAAGCCAGCTTCTTTGCTTTAAGTTGATCACTGAAACGAAAATTCAAGAAGGGACAGTGGCGGGCCATGATGTGAAAGTTCCAATTTTTTATGGTGAAAAATATAACTTATAGAAAATGAGAATGGAGGTGCACCTCATGAGTTTAGGTGTTGATGTCTTCTCTATGGTGGTGTTTGGATATGTTGTTACTAATGTTCTTCCTTCAGATCGATGAAAAGATGAGGTATCAAAACAATGCCAAAGCCATAAATGCCATCATTGCAAGACTTAGTGAGAATGAGTTGATAAAAGTCATGCATTGCAAATCAGATAAAAAAGGTTGGGACAAACTTGAGAATAGCTATGAAGGTGATCATAAGGTGAATAAAGCGGAGCTCCAAACCTATATGGTGAGGTTTGAGAGCTTGAAAATGAAAGAAGATGAAACTATTGCAGAATATTTCAGAAGAGCTCAAACACTGACCAATCTGATCAAGAGCATAGATTTAAAATTTGAAGATGAAGTCATTATTTAGAAAATCTTGAGGCCTTTACGAGCAAGATTTAACCCCAATGTTTTTGTATAGAGGAAATATTTGATTTGAGCACTCTAACTATGGAGCAATTGCTTAGCATTCTTACATCTTATGATATGCGTATTGTAGAAGAGAAATCTGAATCTAGTGAAGCTGCATTCAAGGCCTCAAAGAAGGTCAAGGTTCTTACAAAAAAACTCAAGAAATTTCCAAAGAAAATCAAGGAAGAGGAAGAGTACTCGAGTAGTGAATCTGCTGAAGAATTTTCTTAGTTTGCTAATAAATTGAAGAGATGTTGTTAGGTCCCTATATTACTAGTTTATTCCTTTATTTTTGTTAGTGTAGCTCCCTTGTTTTTATTGTTGTACCACTGTATTCCCCATATTATTATTATTGTGCCCCATAATAGCCCACTATTGTTATTGTTGTGCTCTTACATTATTATTGTTAGGTCGACTAGGATTATACTATGACCCCATGGACTCCTATATATAGAAATGAGGTTGGCACTTGTATCATCCAAGAATTCTTCATTTATGTAATGTAAAGGAGATTTTGTTGGAAATACTGAGAGGGGGGTGAATCAATATTTCTTTTAAATTGTTATTATAACCAGTCAGATTCTACACAAAAATAGAGAAATGAATAATTTATTATAGAAGGAAGGATAATGATCCTTTTACAAATGAATGAGTAGAATAATGTTTAAGGGCACCAACCCTTCAACCTTCCAAGCTCCAACCTATTGCCAAGCACCAACTTGGACTTTAGTGAGGCTCCAACCTCTACGACTATGACCCTATCCTTTTCAAGGCCCCAACCTTGTGTTCAGAGGCACCAACCCTTAGGAAACCAATCCTCCAGTCTTCTTTTGATAGAAAAAAAACGTGATGTACTTATTTGAGTGTCTTCAAAAAGATTCTTCACTATTCAACTTTTCAGATGTTTAATCAGCGGCAAAAATAACTTGTGCTTGTCTTCACTATACTTTGTACTTGTCTTCTTGTGTTTGCCTTGTCCTTGACTCACTTGAGCTTGAATTTAAATAGCTCCACCACTAGACTTCATTGTTGATATGCTGCAATTATAATTTGAATCTAGAAGTGTAAACTAGGTAGAAGTCACAGTCCGATTAGCATTCTCATAGGCACAATTCCAAGTACTAAAATACTATAGGATAACTGAGTTAAGCCAAAAACCAACCTTACTGTTATCTTAGCCACAATTTCAAAATGTCATAGATCCACCACAGTCTGAAGTTTATTGCTGTAAGACTACAACAATTGATGACCACAGAGACCGCGGTTCTGAAATGTTAATCACAGGTCCAAAATATCCACCACAGTCCAAAGTTTATTGCAGTAAGACTGCACCAATTGATGAGCACAAAGACTGTGATTCTGAAATGTTAATCACAGGTCCAAAATATTACAGATCCAACACAGTTCGAAGTTTATTGCAGTAAGACTGCACCAATTGATGACCACAGAGACTGCGGTTCTGAAATGATAATCACAGGTCCGAAATTTATTGGGGCTATACCAATGCAAAGGCTAATGTTACAAGTCCGCAGTTTTTAGTAGGGTTGTTTCAATACAGAGATACAGGTTCTGTTAGCCACCTATAAAAAATTGTCATATCAAATGGTGACTAATTTTTTTTTCTAGCCTTTAAAAAACAATTTTATGGCCAAATTGTTAGTTCTTAAAGTCTTATGAAGATAACTAATCTTTTAGTTAATCTTCACTGTTGTTTCCCTTATAATCCTGAAGAACCTGATGTTAACCAAAGAGAAAGACTGCTTAAACCCCTCCATTTCCCATCATCTTTACTCTCCCTTTCACCCATTTTTTCCTTCCATAAGACCCCTCAAAAAACCTCTATCCAATTTCTAAATCATTCCAAACACCCTTTTAAACCATTTGTTCCCCTTTCATTTGGTTTAGAAATTCCTATTCCATCTATCGGAACCCTCAATTTCCTTCAAAAACTTTCTTTTTAAGCCTAAAAACAGTCTTTTCCATTATAAAGGTTTTTAGCCCCCGAGGACTTAACTACCATAACCCTCTGCCTCATAAGACCTTAAGCCCCGCAACCGGGCGCTAAAGGGCTTAAAACTCTTTCCCGAACCTTACTTTCCTTTGTTATTTCATAGATACCGACTTTCCTTTCATTTCTTCTGTTCCTCGACGAAAAGGTTTAAATAAATATGGGCCATCGATCTCTGCAGATTAACGGCCATCAGCTCATCGCATCACATACAGAGTCATTGAACAGGCCCAACCAGCAACTAGCGCTGTATGCATTATATGTACAGAAATTAACCGGCCAGGATCATTCAATACGACGGTATGAACGTGATACCAAGGCAAACCCATGCAAACACCCCTTTATCGGAAAAAGTAGACACTATGTAACTTTCTCACATTGGATTGGAAGAGATCATGTTATCGAGCTAGACCCGAATCATTTCGAAAGTGAACATCTATTCACTTGGACATTGCTAATGATGGAACAGGTTTGAAACAATTTTGTTCATACATAATTGCAGGTAGAGACAAAGATATTTTATTGTTTGTATGTACCGATACACAATGTAGGGATTGGTCCCATTTATATTGATAAAAAAAGGAGGAAACGATATCTTCTCATCCTTCCATTTGTCCATGAACGATACCTTTGCAATTTATGGACCAAGTGATATATAATTTTTTATTATAAATAGAATTTTTCTACTCAAGAGTGAAGCTATTATTGTTTATGGAACAGAAATACTTTACAGTGGAGAAAATAAAATACTGAGCATAGTTAAAGTGCTCAGTCAAAATGAGAACTTTATCATTTTGTGTTATGCAATGAAAAAAAGTATAACTTCTGTTTTGACCTTTTTGGCCATTTTTATCCTTCTTCAAAGGGTCAAAATAGGAAGCCAGTCTCTAGGTTAATGGGTCTTTTTCCGTTCCGTAGAAAGATTCAGGGTTATTCGTTTTCAGGATCAATAATGTAAGAACAGAGAGAGGGATTCAAACCCTCGGTACGGATGATCCGTACTATGGATTAGCAATCCACCGCTTTGGTCTGCTAAGCCATTTCTCCAAGATGGAAGAGTTCATGTGTAACAAAATGAATGGTGGAGTAAAGGTGTATACCATAGTATGTACGGATTGTATCGGCAATATAATGAATATTGCAATTATTCAGTTGGATAAAGAACAATCTAGTCAATCGTATTGCTCATTTCGTTCAAAATAGTTATTTCTTTTCCTCTCTTTTTCCTGACCTGCTTGGCCTAGCCATCGGCCAGGCCAAGCAGGTCTTGCGATCGTTTCTCCGCCGTTGATTTGATCTACTTCGCCTAGATCCAATGGTCCATATCTCTCCATTTTCCAAACCCGCTATTTCGCCTTTTGCCTTCATGATTAAATCTCCATTGTCGATCTAGTTTTTTAGATCGACGGCTCTCACTCCATTGCAAAATCGGCAATCGCAAATCTCTTATCCAGTTCCTTTGACCTCCGCCGATTGCGACCCTGCGATTAAATTTCGGCTGTTGAATCCATAAGAACCAATGGCTCAGATTTAATCGCGCTCCGTCATAAGCCCTTTGCCACCGTGCCTGCTGATTAAATCTCCACCTTCGATCTCTAAAACCGATCCAACGGTCAACGCTTAATTGTGCATCGCAAAATCAAAAGCCCCAGATTTTTAGCCCCTTTCCTTTTCTCTGATGTGATTAAATCTTGACCGTTCATTTCGCCAGATCCAACGATCTGCGCTTGATCGCATCGGGCTCATCCATTCCGTAAGCCCTCCGACATTAACTCGCCGATTAAATCTCCATCGTTGATCTCTCCTAGATCTAACGGTCTGCGCTCAATCACATCGGCACATTTCATTGTTACCTTACCCTTTCACCTCCGCCGATGCGATCCTGCGATCAAATCTCCGCCGTTGGTCGTTCTTAGATCCAATGGCCCACAATGCTTCTGCTTTTTTAACCCCGTCCTTCTCTGTGTCCTCCATCGACAGATCTCGGTCGTTGATCCTCCAGATCTGACGGCTCCCGTTTATTCTTCTCTTCCACCCTTATATAAAAGGTGGGCCCTTTCTTCTCCTGTTTCTCTGCCATTTTACTTTGAAAACTTACCGTTCCTGTATATTTTTGTTTCCCGACAAAAGGTTTTAAAGTGAATCCTAACCGTCGATCTTCGAAGATCTAAGGACATTAGGCCTAATTCTTTCGCCTGTTTCCCTTCCCTGCATTTCTTCATATCCACTACTTTTTCTAATTATAACCATTTATCAAAGAAATTTAACAATCGGATGGCCTATTTTACCCCTCCATTGCGCGCCAATTTTGCTGACGTCACTTGGGCCTCGCATACCACTTAACCCCGCAGTTCTTCATCTATCGCATGTGATCCGCACCGTTAGATCTGCAGCCTCCAATCCGATGGTTGCCAACCCGTTTCGCGTAATTTTTGCGCCTAAACGTTAATGCCGAAAAATTACGCGAAATAGGCGGTTTTGTAAATCCACGTGTCGAGCGTAGACCCATATCGCGTTTTTTTGGAGAAATTTCAATACTGCCCCAAAGATGCGCGAAATACATTCTGGATTTCCGCCTTACCACTTTCTCCACTGCATTGATTGTTCACCTTTTAAATCCTGGCCGTCGATTGTTTTGATCTGACGGCTCACGTTATGTCCCGACCCCCATTCACCTTTCATTTGGTTCACTCCCCAAAGCTTTCATCAAGAAATCTCTACCATTCATCATCCTGATTGAACGACCTGGACTTAATCTTAACTCCATTCACCCAACTCTCTCCCAAAAGACTCCATCGAGCAATCTCCGCCGTTGATTATGTTCATCCAACGGCTCCTGTTCGCTCTCGCACCCAAAACCTCCAAAGCAATTTAAACCTATTCTCGCAGGATTTTATTAACTTTTGTGTGTTTTTTGCAGGATATAAGGTTTCTCCACAGTTTCAAAATGAAACGAAGGCCAGGGATGACGATCCCCTAGGCCATTATTCACGAAGAAAAGGAGTCTACAAGGTTTTAAAACTATGAATTCGTCTGTGCCTCATGAGCATTGGTAAATACTATAAAACCTTCTGCGCGCTTGCAACACAGGAAACACCAAAAATGAAGAGTATCAGTGTCACAGCATAAGATCAAAGCAAAAGTGAAGATTAATGTTTTTAACCAGATTTTAAAGGGATTAAGGCACCAATTTGAGAATCAAAGGCCTAATCCACAGTTGTTAAAGGATAAAGACCATAAATAAAGATCAAGGCCTGATTAGGCCTAAAACACAGAGTTAAGCAGATTAAAAGTGTTTTAAGAATAAACAAAGAGAATAAATCTGCCCAAAAGGCCTCCACTGCCACATCAGAGGCTAATTGAATCCTCTCCAGCTACCAAAGTGCCACCTGCATCTCTCCATAAATCAAAAGAAGGCAGAGCTATTGCCTCAATCAGTGATATTTTGTTCAAAGCAACCAGAGTTATTGCCAACCTGCTTCAAGAGCTTTAAAGTCAACAAACTCCACCAAGTAGCCTAAACTTAATGAAAACCAATTAATACGGAGGAAATATATGAAAACTTCTCCATTGAGTCCCTCAAAGGCTGAGAAGCATTAACTTGTATTAATTGAGCCGAAAGATCTTTTCTCTCAGCCCACCTCCTCATTTATTCTATAAATACTTCTGTAGAAGATGAGATAAAAGGTTGGTCTCTGGATATCTGTTGCATGTAAATAGTTTACTGAAGCTGCTGTAGCACTATTTGTAATTAAAGATACCTAAGCTGAGATGAGAAGTTTGAAGTTGTAGAGACCCACTGGACTTGATGATTGTAACTGGTTTGAACATCGAATACAAGCTGATTTATGGGATCCTGGTCTATGTCAATGGTGATGTGTTTCTTATTGTAAATTTTTATTTTCTTTTTGTTTCCATTCTGTCCACTTTCTCTGATAAAGAACAACAAATATAGAGCTAGGATTTACTCTTACAAGTACCCTACTCTCACTGATAAGCTTTATCTCTATGTTTTCCTCCTTTGTGTATTTAGGAATGATTTAATATAGTCCAAGCAGTTAAGGAATGTTGGTGTTCCCACGTCTTATTGTCTGAACTTTAAACATTGTTCTTGAATGTTATTTTCATTACTATAGAGCTAAACTAGGAAAGTTTATGGTTTGCCCTATCTCCAAAGGTTGTTTGAAAGTTTCCCTGAAAGTATGTTGAAAGCAGGATCGGTTCAAAGTCCTTACTTGATCTTAGACTACTTTTATGTTTATCTTGAATGTTTTCCTTTTGAATATACTGAAAGCAGGATAGGTTCAAAGTCCTTACTTGATCTTAAGTTATTCTTTGTGTTTTTAAATGTTTTTTATTGAAAGTGCATAAAAAACAGGCTAGTTTCAAAGTACTTACCTGATCTTAAATTACTTTTATGTCTTCTCTTAAGTGCATGCCAAAAGCAGGATAGTTTCAAAGTACTTACTTGATCTTAGGCTGCCCTTTGTTATTCATTTGTTTGATTCCCCATCTTATTGTTTCATCCCATTCCATAAATTCAACTTAAAGAGATCCTTTGACATAGATAACTAGCCCCATGGACCACTCTTGAACCTTGCTGTTTCAATTAAATCTTATTATGACTCCATAGCCCAATGGATTGAAGCTGCTTCTTGCCTATCTTATTGGCTGAATCATTCTTTCACTTTCATACACCTTCACCCTTCATTTAGATTTCCTTTACCTTCATCTTATCCTTGCCCAACCAAAACCAAACAAAAAACCCTTGTTCTTCATAACTAGCCTAATATCACACAAAAAGACCTTAAAAGATAAATCAATATTTTGTAATTAATAGAGAGATCCCTCTCTGGATTCAGGAGAGCTAGATCCTAGAATCCCAAAGTGGTTCATATGTAGGCTTTGCAGTTTGTATTTTCCAATCTTGAAAATTACAGAGACCTAACATTCTGGCGACTCCACTAGGGACAGAAGACCAATTAGCCTAGATTGGCTTCATAATAAACATGGTGGTGGAACCATAAAACATTTTACCTCCTTAGGAGCTAAAAATTTTCCACCTGGCGACTCCGCACTGTATAACTCCCAAAAGACCAAATGATTCCACTGGTAGAAGACTCTGAACTGGTTGACAAGATACAGTGACCTCTTTTCCAATTTATAAACATGGATTTAGATATAGACCCAGAAGACAAACACATGGTCATGATGGAATAATTGATGTACATGCTTGGAAAGAGAATAGAAAGGTATGAGGCTAATTTAAATATTGATGATCTAGAGCAGCCCATGCTTGTTTTAGATCAAGAACAAACTCAACCACTACAAGACATGTATGATGAGCGAGACATGTGTGATGAACAAGATTATAGAGAAAACAATCAAGAAAAAATTCTAATCATGATGGAAAAGATGATGTACATGCTTGGAAAGAGGATAGAAAGGGTGATGGCTAATATGAACATTGGTGATCTAGAGCAACCTATGCCTTTCCCTAATCAAACACAAGCCTAATCACCTCAAGACCTAGACAGTGACCAAGATATGTATGATGATCAACACTTTATAGAAGATAATGAGCAAGCTTACAAAGAAAGCAATGAAGAAGGTTGTCAAGAAATGCTTGATTGCCTACCTATGTCTTGTACTATGCTGATAAGAGAACTTCATGACCAAATTGCAAAAACTTGTAGTGAGCAGTGCTTTGAGGAAACACGTAGCCACTTTGAAGATGCAAAATTTGATGTGGAAGGAGAACCAACACTTATAGGAAGTCCCCCTCTAGATTTATAACCCATATCAGATTACACAAGAAGAGTGGCATCCTGATCATGTAGAAGAAACAACTCATGAACCTTATATGCAAATTGAGTATCACACCAGTCATGAGGAATTTTTTGATACACAAGAAGATCAGGAAACAATAGAAAATCCTCAAAGTTTCCCTGCAAGCACAAGTGAAAATCCCCTAGAAGATGCTCAAGAAGACACCAAGCCTCAAAATCAACGAACACAAGAGAAAGAGGACTGTTGTACCTCTGTCCTAAGTAAAAAGAAAACTCCTTCTCTCTTAACAAAGGAAGAGATTGATCTGATATTGAACAAACAACCATCCCTCAAATCTTCATTAAAACAAAATACCTTTGCTCATCTACCTACTGGATCTTGTTGTCTTGAAACAAAAAATAAACTTGTAGATCAACTAAAAGAAAAGCAAACTGATAACCCAATATGTTTGATTGGTGAGATTGTTTATTCTAATGATTCTCCAAATTTTGATCAGTCTGATGATGATGATGAGCTTCAAACAGAAACTAATCATGCAGGGCAACCAACATTTGATTGGTGTTATGAGTTTCACTATCATCAACTTGAAAGTAGAAATCAACCAATCCAATCCATCAGAAATAGCTTTCACATAATTGAGAATCATAAATCTATTAGTTGTGATAATGAAGTTGAGAAGAAAGAGGAATTTCTTGAGCAGGATGAAGATAAGGAGCCTTCTCTTGAAAAGGTTGAGGTAATAAAGGATACCCCTACTCAAGAATATGTTGATCTCTTCATAGAGTACAATCCATTGAATCAGAGCATACCGGGACTACAAGAAGACAACACTGCAATATATGATGAGTCCTCTAGTTCAGATAATTATGAAGATGAGGAATTTTTTCTTTCTCAAGAAGATCTTTATTTTGATCCAGTGGAGAAAGAAGAGGTAATCCTGGTTGGAACCTATCTTCTAAAATATCTCAACTAGGTTAAGGATGATGATGCTTCCAAGCAACATACTAAAGATATAGTCCTCCAAGTGATGTCTTAGAAGCAAACAATCTACCAACCATGGAGGGCCAAAAAGAAGAGAATTCTCATCTTTTCTTTGTTGATCCTATGGAAGAGTGTGTGGAGGCCCCAATTGGCTCAAATTATCAGGCATGGATCCTTTGCAAGAGCCAAATGCATGAAAATTTGTCACCTTCTGTGATAGTTTTGGTTTTGAAGATTAATCTTCAAAATGTACTATGGATACCTCTGACTAGTAGCCATAACTTCTTTTCCTTTTTGTCACTACTCAACTGGCTACATTGACACTTCTGTATCATATAAGAATGTAAATACTCCAAGTTATATTAGGTTAGATAGGAATGTCAATAAAGCTCAGCCTTGAGCATTTAGTTAGTTGTTGATTTTGTCTTGAAGGAAAAAAGAAAAATACAAAAATAATAGAATATAGAAAAGATGGAACATTGTAAAAACAAGAAAGGTACAACCCCATACCAAAAAAGAGAAACAAAGTTTGAAAGTGTGCAAGTTCAAATGCCACTCCTAAGAAACACACTTCTAGTTAGTCATACAACCGAATAATGACTAATTAGTTTCTCAATTTACTGATGATAGGTTAGTGAAATAGATTTTCCAAACAACTCAATCTTGGCTTATTAGTAAGGTTGATTAGGATAGAAGAAAAAAGGTTCAAACAAGCCCAAAATATGAACCTATGAAATTCAGAAGAAGAATGGCTCTAATCAAATCAAATCTTGATCCTAAGGTAGAAAACAAACTGGTTCTAATCTACCCAAAACTTGAACCAAAAAAGAAAGAAGCAGCTCAATAAGCCTAAAAACAGAGCTGAAGAATAATGAAGGATGTTTTGATTTTCAGATCTTAAGCCTTCACAATTTTGCTTTAATTTTTTGCAAATTTTAGTCTATCTGCAGCTTGTTTTTATGCCATAGATCAGCAACAAGTTAGACTGTTCAATCCTGGCTTGTTTGCTTTTAAATTTCTTATCTTAGAATTTTGAGAATAAAATCTATCAGACAGCCTAATCTTGACAGATAATAGTTAGGTAGAGAAGCTTGTGAACTCAACTGTTTAATCTGAGTTCATGGAGAAATAAGGGTAGACTTAGATAGTTTTTATGTTTTCAATAAAAGAATAAAATGTTGACGTTTAAGGTATGCAAGTCCAAATGCACCTTCAGAAGAAAAAATGCTAGGAAGTAGGTTGTGTAGGTAGTTGTTTGGGAAAGGACTTTTTCTGCTGATATATCAAATGCTCTAATCATCTTACAAGCAGCTGATCAAAGAAGAAGAAAAGGTTGTCAAGGTACCAGGCCTCTGATCTACATCCAGAGAATTTTCTGTGGTTCTTGACACCTCCAAGGAGTTTCCATCCCAAGTTGGAGCCGCTGTTAACCACCTATAAAAATTTGTCATATCAAATGGTGGCTAAATTTTTTTTTCTAACCTTTAAGAAACAATTTTATGGCCAAATTGTTAGTTCTTAAAGTCTTATGAAGATAACTAATCTTTTAGTTAATCTTCACTGCTGTTTCCCTTATAATCCTGAAGAACCTGTTGTTAACCAAAGAGAAAGACTGCTTAACCCCTCCATTTCCCATCATCTTTACCCTCCCTTTCACCCATTTTTTCCTTCCATAAAACCCCTCAAAAACCCTCTATCTAACCTCTAAATCATTCCAAACACCCTTTTAAACCATTTGTTCCCCTTTCATTTGGTTTAGAAATTCCTATTCCATCTATCAGAACCCTCAATTTCCCTCAAAAACTCTGTTTTTAAGCCTAAAAACAGTCTTTTTCCATTATAAAGGTTTTTAGCCTCTGAGGGCTTAACTCCCGTAACCCTCCACCTCATAAGACCTTAAGCCCCGCAATCGGGCACTAAAGGGCTTAAAACTCTTTCCCGAACCTTACTTTCCTTTGTTATTTCATAGAACCCGACTGTCCTTTCATTTCTTCTGTTCCCCGACAAAAAGGTTTAAATAAATTTGGGCCGTCGATCTCTATAGATCAACGGCCATCAGCTCATCGCATCGCAAAACTAAATCGCATCCCAAGTTTAGAATCACATCGCAAACGTTCATTTGCCCCTTTTCTTGGTTCTTTTCCTTTTCTCCGATGCGATCCTGCGATCGTTTCTCCGCCGTTGATCTGATCTACTCCGCCCAGATCCAACGGTCCATATCACTCCATTTTCCAAACCCGTCGTTCCGCCTTTTGCCTTCATGATTAAATCTCCACCGTCGATCTAGTTTTTTAGATCGACGGATCTTGCTCCATCGCAAAATCGGCAATCTTAAATCTCTTATCCAGTTCCTTTGACCTCCGCTGATTGCGATCCTACGACTAAATCTCAGCCGTTGAATCCACAAGAACCAATGGCTCATATTTAATCGCGCTCCGTCATAAGCCCTTTTCCACAACGCTTGCCAATTAAATCTCCACCGTCGATCTCTGAAGCCGATCCAACGGTCAGCGCTTAATCGTGCATTGCAAAATCAAAAGCCCCAGAGTTTTAGCCCCTTTCCTTTTCTCCGATGCGATTAAATCTTGACCGTTCATTCCGCCAGATCCGACGGTTCGCGCTAGATGGCATCAGGCTCATCCAGTCCGTAAGCCCTCCGACATTAACCTGACGATTAAATCTCCACAGTTGATCTCTCCTAGATCTAACGGTTCGCACTCAATCGCATCGGCACATTTCATTGTTACTTTACCCTTTCACCTCCGCCAATGCGATTCTGCGATCAAATCTCCACTGTTGATCATACTTAGATCCAACGGCCCACAATGCTTCCGCTTTTTTAACCTCGTCCTTCTCTGTGTCCTCCATCGACAGATCTCGGCCGTCGATCCTCCAGATCCGACGGATCCCGTTGATTCTTCTCTTCCACCCTTATATAAAAGGTGGGCCCTTTCTTCTCCTGTTTCTCCGCCATTTTCCTTTGAAACCTTACCATTCCTGTATATTTTTGTTTCCCGACAAAAGGTTTTAAAGTGAATCATGACCGTTGATCTTCGAAGATCTAAGGCCATCAGGTCTAATTCTTTCGCCTGTTTCCCTTCCCTGCATTTCTTCATATCCGCTTATTTTTCCAATTATAACCATTTATCGAAGAAATTTAATGATCGGATGGCCTATTTTACCCCTCCACTGCGCGCCAATTTTGCTAACGCCACCTGGGCCCCGCATACCACTTTACCCCACAGCTCTTCATCTATCGTTCGCGATCCGCACCGTTGGATCTGCAGCCTCCAATCCGACGGTTGCCAACCCATTTTGCGTAATTTTTGCACCTAAACGTTAATGCTGAAAAATTACGTGAAATAGGCGGTTTTGTAAATCCACGTCTCGAGCGCAGACCCATATCGCGTTTTTTTGGAGAAATTTCAAAACCGCCCTAGAGCTGCGCGAAAACCATTCTGGTTTTCCACCTTACCACTTTCTCCACTGCATTGACTGTTCACCTTTTAAATCCTAGTCGTCGATTGTTTTGATCTAACGGCTCACGTTATGTCCCGACCCCATTCACATTTCATTTGGTTCACTCCCCAAAGCTTTCATCAAGAAATCTTTACCGTTCATCATCCTGATCGAACGACCCGGACTTAATCTTAACTCCATTCACCCAAATCTCTCCCAAAAGACTCCATCTAGCAATCTTCGCCATTGATTATGTTAATCCAAAGGCTCCTGTTCGCTCCCGCACCCAAAACCTCCAAAGTAGTTTAAACCTATTCTCGCAGGATTTTATTAACTGTGTGTGTTTTTTGCAGGATATAAGGTTTCTCCACAGTTTCAAAATGAAACGAAGGCCAGGGATGACGATCCCCCAGGCCATTATTTATGAAGAAAATGAGTCTACAAGGTTTTAAAACTATGAATTCGCCTGTGCCTCATGAGCATTGGTAAATACTATAAAACCTTCTGCGCGCCTGCAACACAGTAAACACAAAAAATGAAGAGTATCAGTGTCATAGCATAAGATCAAAGCAAAAGTGAAGATTAATGTTTTTAACCAGAGTTTAAAGAGATTAAGGCACCAATTCAAGAATCAAAGGCCTAATCCACAGTTGTTAAAGGATAAAGACCGGAAATAAAGATCAAGGCCTAATTAGGCCTAAAACACGGAGTAAAGCAGATTAAAAGTGTTTTAAGAATAAACAAAGAGAATATATCAGCCCGAAAGGCCTCCACTGCCACATCAGAGGCTAATTGAATCCTCTCCAGCTACCAAAGTGCCACCTGCATCTCTCCATAATTCATAAGAAGACATAGTTATTGCTTTAGTTAGTGATATTTTGTTCAAAGCAACCAGAGTTATTGCCAACCTGCTTCAAGAGCTTTAAAGTCAACAAACTCCACCAAGTAGCCTAAAATTAATGAAAACCAATTAATATGGAGGAAATATCTGAAAACTTCTCCATTGAGCCCCTCAAAGGCCGAGAAGCATTAACTTGTATTAATTGAGCTGAGAGATCTTTTCTCTCATCCCACCTCCTAATTTCTTCTATAAATACTTTTGTAGAGATGAGATAAAGGTTGGTCTCTAGATATCTGTTTCATGTAAATAGTTTACTGAAGCTGTTGTATCACTATTTGTAATTGAAGATACCTAAGATGAGATGAGAAGTTTGAAGCTGTAGAGACCCACTAGACTTGATGATTGTAACTGGTTTGAACATCGAATACAAGCTGATTTATGGGATCCTGGTCTATGTCAATGGTGATGTGTTTCTTATTGTAAATTGTTATTTTCTTTTTGTTTCCATTCTGTCTACTTTCTCTGATAAAGAACAACAAATATAGAGCTAGGATTTACTCTGGCAAGTACCATACTCTCACTGATAATATTTATCTCTATGTTTTCCTCCTTTGTGTATTTAGGAATGATTTAATACAGTGCAAGCAGTTAAGGAATGTTGGTGTTCCCACGTCTTATTGTCTGAACTTTAAACATTGTTCTTGAATGTTATTTTCATTACTTACTAAGTAGAGCTAAACTAGGAAATTTTATGGTTTGCCATGTCTCCTAGTTCTATCTCCAAAGGTTGTTTGAAAGTTTCTCTGAAAGTATGTTGAAAGCAGGATAATGTCCTTACTTGATTTTAGACTACTTTTATGTTTATCTTGAATGTTTTCCTTTTGAATATGCTGAAAGCATGATAGGTTCAAAGTCTTTATTTGATCTTAAGCATCAAAAGCAGGCTAGTTTCAAAGTACTTACCTGATCTTATATTAATTTTATGTCTTCTCTTAAGTGCATGCCAAAAGCATGATAGTTTCAAAGTACTTACTTGATCTTAGGCTTCCCTTTGTTCTTCATTTGTTTGATTCCCCATCTTATTATTTCATCCCATTCCATAAATTCAACTTAAAGAGATCCTTTGACATGGATAACTTGCCCCATGGACCACTCTTGAACCTTGTTGTTTCAATTAAATCCTATTATGAATTCATAGCCCAATGGATTGAAGCTGCTTCTTGCCTATCTTATTGGCTGAATCATTCTTTCACTTTCATACACCTTCACCCTTCATTTAGATTTCCTTCACCTTCATCTTATCCTTGCCCAACCAAAACCAAACAAAAAACCCTTTTTCTTCATAACTAGCCTAATATGACACAAAAAGACCTTATAAGATAAATCAATCTTTTGCACTTAATAGAGAGATCCCTCTCTGGATTCAGGAGGGCTAGATCCTAGAATCCCAAAGTGATTCATATGTAGGCTTTGCAGTTTGTATTTGCCAATCTTGCAAATTACAGAGACCTAACAGATTCGCAGATTAGTCATCCTGGTTTCACGTTCTCACAGTGATTGTATTTATGCCCAAACATATTGTAGTATAGCTCTTTTTCTTGACGTTTATGCTCTCTTTTTTCTAAGTTCATGCTTTGTGAACTGTAGATATTTCTTTGTGTTAGATAACCGAGCTGAGCTGAGTTGAATTGAAGATCCGAGCTCCTATATATATGAATTTTACTTTGAAGTGAAGGGATGTAACCTATGGAAGTAGGTCAACATAAGAGACAAGGTGTAGGTCAGCTAGTTGAATAAATATATATTGTTCAACTTAAAAAATCAATTTCTCACTAACCACCGGTTGGGGGCGTGTGATTACTCTTTGGAAAGAGGAAACAATCCTCTTTTAGATGGTATAAGGATCCTTGTAAAAGAACATCTCTAAGAAGATTAAAAAAACATTTTTTATTGTGATTGTCCCTGAAATGTTTAATGCAGAAGATGATTAGGACAACAAGGGTTTTTCATAGGGGCCATCATGAAACTAGTGTGGTGGTAGTGTAGCCTTCATTTGGAGAGCTCATCAAGTATATTTCATCAATGACAATTTATTGACCAACAATATCCCCCTTTGTCATTGATGGAAATATTGCAACACTTTCTCCCCATTTGACATCAATGGAAAATGTGGTGCCCGCGTGCTTCCTCTATCAAACTGCTCTCCCTGTCAAGTTGGTTCTTCTTTTGTTGATATGTTCTTTTAATGTGATGCAAGAGAAATGACCCCCATCTTTTGGTGAAGATATTTAAATGCTTCTTGCGGAAGGGGTTTTGTAAAGATATCTACAATTTGATCCTTTGTATTAACATATTCCAACTTAATATTATGTTCAACAACTTGTTCACGGAGAACATGGTATTTGATACGAATATGTTTGGTCTTTGAGTGCATCACCGGATTCTTTGAAAGAATGATGGTGCTAGTGTTACAAAAAATAGTGATTGGTTGCTTAGTTTCTATGTAGACATCCTTCAAAGCTTCCTTCATCCATAATATTTGTGTACAACAATCGGCAACAATGATATATTCGGATTCAGCTGTAGAAAGAGACATGGATGATTGCTTTTTGCTGAGCCAAGATACAAGACAATCTCCCATAAAGAATGCATTTCCACTAGTACTTTTGGTACTTTTTTCAATCATCCACGCTTCCGGCCCAATCAACATTAGAGTAAGCTGTCACAATAAGAGTTGAACTCTTAGGATACCAAAGACCCATATCAGTCGTTCCTTTTAGATATCTGAGAATTCTCTTCACTGCTGCTAGATGGGATTGTTTAGGATTTGACTGAAATATTGCTACCATTCCTACTACTTGCATAATATCTGGTCTTGTAGCAGTTAAGTATAGGAGAGCTCCAATTATTGACCTATAAAGAGTCGCATCTATAAGAGGGGTATCATCATCTTTACTTAATTTACAATCTGTGGTCATCGGTGTGCTCATAGGTGCACAATCTTCCATCCTATATCTTTTAAGCATGTCTTTAAGAGATTTTGCTTGAGATATGAACATGCCTGCAGAGGTTTGAGATATTTGTAGCCCAAGAAAAGAATATAGCTCACCAATCATTGACATTTCGAACCTTTTGGACATATTTAGAGAAAATTCATGGCTCATCTTATCATCATTGCTAGCAAATATTAGATCATCAATGTATACAAGAGTGATCAAAAATTTTTCCTCGTCCATCTTCATGTAGAGATTGCTACCTACTACTCCCTTTTTGAAACCTTCTTGTTGCAGATAGTGATCCAACTTTACATACCATGCTCTAGGGGCTTGTTTTAATCCATACAAGGCCTTTTTCAGTTTGCATACAAAGTCTTTTCCTTCAGCAAGATCAAATCCTTCTAGTTGCTCCATATAAAATTCTTCCTTGAGATCTCCATTCAGGAATGTTGATTTTACATCCATTTGATAAACCTTGAATCCTTTTGAGAAAGAAAATGCCAAAAAAATTCTTATGGCTTCCAATCAAGCTACCGGTGCAAAGGTTTCTTCGAAGTCAATTCCTTCAATTTGCGAGTATCCTTTGCAAACAAGTTTGGCTTTATTTTTGATGATTTGTCCATCCTCATTCATCTTGTTTTTGAATACCCATTTTTTTCCAACTATATTTTTATATTTTGGGCGAGGCACCAGCTCCCAAGTCTCTTTATTTTCGATTTGCGACATTTCTTCTTCCATGGCCTTTATCCAATAAGGATCTTAACTTGCTTGAGAATTTTTTTTAGGTTCTATTAAAGATAATAGAGCAACATCATCTTTTATTGGAGTGTTTGTCATCCTTCTTTGAGTTTGAATTCCTTCATCTATATTCCCGATAACCTGTTCTTACAGATGATGTTTTTGAATAAATTTGATCTTAGAAGGAGTTTGTGAAGGTTCACTTTGAGGTTCTCCATCCTCTTCTTTTTCAGGTTCTTCTTCTTCACTTTCTTCAAGTAAAGGCTCAACTTCATGATCTTCAATTCTCTTTTCTAGAAGGCCTTCATCAATCTTCACATCAATGCTTTCCACTATTCTCTGTAGATGATTGTTGTAACATTTGTAAGCTTTGCTTCTTGTGGAGTATCATAGAAATATTCCTTCGTTAGCCCTAGAATCAAATTTTCCTGGTGAGTCATCGTTTATTTTTATGAAGCATTTGCTTCCAAAAATCCTGAAATATTTCACTGAAGTAGGTATTCCTTTCCATAATTCATAAGGAGTTTCTTTCATTGTTTGGTCTTAGTTGAGTTTGATTTAAAGTATAAACTATCATCCCAACTTCTTCTCTCCAAAATTTTGGTTGCAAATTAGCTGCTAGTAGCATTGTCCTTGCCATTTCTTGAACGGTTTGCTTCCTTCTTTCAACTACTCCATTTTTCTTGGGTGTCCTAGCAGTAGAGAGTTCTCTTTCGATTCCATGCTCTTTACAAAATTCTTCAAATTCTTTTGAGGTGAATTCTCCTCCTCTATCTGTTCTAAGACATTTAATCTTAGTCTTTCTCATTTTCAATGAGATCTTTAATATTGTTAAAACATTCAAATGCTTCGGATTTATATTTTATGAAATATATCCACATCATTCTAGTATAGTCATCAACAAATAGAGCGAAGTACCTTTCACCTTAAAGAGCTAGAGTTCTAGTTGGCCCACATAAATCTGCATGAATGATTTCCAAAGGTTTTGATGTTGAGAACTCCTTAGTTTTGTGGCTAGTTCTGGTTTGATTTCCATGATGGCATGGGTGACATACAACTTGATTTGGCTTGCACATTTTTGGAATGTCCCTTACTGCATTAATTTCGCTGATGTTGACCAGGTTATCAAAACTTGTATGCCCCAATCGCTTGTGCCATAACCAACTTTCATCTGTTTGACTTATGTAACATTTATCTCCTTGGATTTTACTAAGAATGTAAAAATTATCTGGTGTTCTTACTCCTTTCGCCACAAGTTCTCCTGAGGATGAGTCTCTTATTTCACAATTTTTAGTACTGAAGACGACATTATGTCCTTGGTCACAAATTTGGATAACACTTAAGAGATTGTGTTTGAGCCCTTCGACCAACAAGGTATTTTGAGCCCGTCCTTGTCCATTAACAAGGGTAGCAGTTCCTTTTCTAGTGACCTTAGCGGATCCACTTTAAAGGATACATTTCCATTTTTCTTGTTCAATGAGATAAACTTCTTTTGGTCACCTGTCATATGTATTGAGCATCCAATATCCACGAACCAATGATCTTCTTCACTATGAGCACATAGAGCTAGGCCACATTTATCAGTTTTAAGATTTATTCTTTTAGATTCCTCCCCTTTGAGAGGGAAATTTTGTTCATTATGATCATAATTATTACATAATGAGCAAGACGGATCAAACTTAGCCAAAGGATCAAAAGGAATTGTAAGTTTTTATTTGTCCTTGCTCTTTAGGACCACATAGTTTGTTTGTTTGATCTTTCAATCTTGGTGCTTCATTCTTATGAGCCTTGCAATGCTTAGCTTGATGCCCAAAGTTTTTACAATAGTAACAATACCCAAGAAAAATAGTTTGGAACTTGTTGTAATAGCCATAGCTTGAACCAACATTCTTCCTTGGAGTTGCTCTTTCTTCAATTCTTGGTTGTGAGATGGGGCTTTGTTCCTGACGAGATCAATTTTCTTCTTTTGGATGGCAAGAGAGTATGTTGGCATAAATCCTTGCATTATTCTTTGTGCTTGATGATTATCCTTTGAAGCCAATTCTAGATTTGTCATGTTGAGGTTTTTGAGTATTAAGAATGTTATCAAGTGCTAGAGAGCTTTACCAACTCCTTTTGACTTGTTCCAATTCCTTTCTTAGAGATATTATTTCAGCTTCATGTCTTTCACAGATATCATCCTTCTCTTTTAGCTTATTGTTGAAGAAGTCATCCCTTCTTTTTGCTTCCTCTTTTTCTATTTTGAGAGAAATTATCTTCTTTCGTAGATTCTCATTTTCTTCAATGGAACTCATTAGTAATCTATCCATGTTTCCTTCATCTTCTAGTTCCGAATCATCATCATTTGTAAATGCAATGAATAACATTTATTTTCTTCCAACATAGTTACTTTCCTCATCTGATTCATCATCACTTTCTTTGTGATGACGCATATTTCTAGTCGATTTATTTTTGATGACTAAAAATTCATCTTCATCAGACACATCTTGTTTGAAGAAGAAATTCTTCTTATTTAACCCTTTCTTTTTGTACATCATCCTTTTAGAGTCCTCTTCATCATCATTATCATGTTTATGAGGAAATTTTGCAGCGTAATGGCCTATTCTTCCACATTTGAAACAAATAAGAGGTTACTTACCTTTTAGCTTAGATCCCTTCTGAAGTCTTTGTACAAATTGAGCTAATTCGGTTTTAGTATCAGATTCATTGCTGCTGCAATTCCATCCTTTTCTTTTTTTTGTTGATTTCGAGGCTTTGAATGCTGCTTCTTTGAAATTTGGACTTCCTTTCCTCATCTCATAGGCAATGAGAATTCCATGAAGTTCATCCATCTTGAGAGTATTTAGGTCTTTCATTTCTTCTATGGCACTTACTTTGGAGTCAAATATTTCAGAAAGCGATCTCAGGATTTTTTGAACAAAAGTGCTTTCTTCAATATTTTCTCCTAGCCCTTTAAGAGAGTTAACCACTTCAGCTACTCGGAGGAAGTATTATGCAATATCTTCTTCATCATCCATTTTCAGACTCTCGAATTATCTTCTATAGGTTTGAAGCTTTGCCTTCTTAACTTTGGAGTCCCCATCGTACAGGGAAACCAACTTATCCCATACTTCTTTGGCTGAGTCACAATTCACGACTTTCATGAATTTGGAATTGGTAATTCCACTAGTGATGGAATTTAAAGCTTTGGCATTAGAAATGTAGGCTTTTCTTTCGTCTGGATCAGTTGGAAGACCGGAGGGAGATTTTTACTCATCCAAAACAGAGTGCCATACTTCAGGACTAAGAGACATTAGATAGGAGGACATCCTCTTTTTCCAAAAACCAAAATTTATTCCATCAAAGATAGGCAGCTTCCCTGTTGCTTCTATGTTCTTCATTGTGCCTAAGAATCTTTCTTCTAGCTGTTAGGTTGATAATGAAGAAGATGGGTCTGATACCAATTGATGGAAAAACTGAGAAGGGGGTGAACCAATATTTTTTTTCAATTGTTATTATAACTAGTTAAATTCTACAAAAAAATAGGGAAATGAAAAATTTATTATAGAAGAAAGGATAATGATCCTTTTACAAATGGATAAGTACAATAATGTTTAAGGGCACCAACCCTTCAACCTTCCAGGCTCCAACCTGTTGCCAAGCACCAACTGGGAATTTAGTGAGGCTCCAACCTCTAAGGCTATGACCCTATCCTTTTCAAGGCTCCAACCTTGTGTTCAGAGGCACCAAACCCTAGGACACCAATCCTTAAGTCTTATTTTGATAGAAAAAAAACGTGATGTATTTATTTGAGTGTCTTCAAAAATATTCTTCACTGTTCAATTTTTTAGATGTTTAATCAGCTCCAAAAATAACTTGTGCTTGTCTTCACTGTACTTTGTACTTTTATTCTTGTGCTTGACTTGTCCTTGACTTCACTTGAGCTTGAATTTAAATATCTCCACCACTAGAATTCATTGTTGATATGCTGCTATTAAAATTTGAATCTGGAAGTGTAAGCTAGGTAGAAGTCACAGTCCCATTAGCATTCTCATAGGCACAGTTTGAGGTACTGAAATACTACAGGATCACTGAGTTAAAACAAAAACCAGCCTTACTGTTATCTTAGTCACCATTCTGAAATGTCACAAATCCACCACAGTCCGAAGTTTATTGCAGTAAGACTGCACCAATTGATGACCATAGAGACTGTAGTTCTGAAATGTTAATCACAGGTCCGAAATATTACAGATCTTTAGCCAATTGACAAATCTTACACAAAAGGTTTCAATGGTGGAGCACATTGAGGACTTCCAAAAATTGAATATAATGGTAACTGATATTCCATAGGAACACGATATTGATGTATTCATAGGGACTTTAAAGGATAACATCCAACATGAGGTTCGCCTTTGGGAACCTGATTCATCAGAGAAGGCATTTAGGCTGGAAAGAAAAATTGAAAGTGAAATTATGGCGACAAGGAAACCTACCACTTACATCTATAAATATGGAAGTGTTGCTACTCCTAGACTTCCACAACCTACAAGGTTGACACCACAACTATTGTGAAGCTAAGATGGATGGCATGGAAGCTAATATCGATGAAAAAATGAAAGGCAACATGGAAGACGTGAAGAATGATCTTAAAGTACACATGGAAGGTTTGAAGGAAGGTTTGAAAAAGTTGATACAAGAAATAATTCCTAATGGAGAAAATGTAGTAGAGGAAAATCATGATGAGAACAAAATAAATTTTAATCGTGATGTCATAAACTCTAATGTTTGATTGAAGAGCCACCATATTCCAAAGATCGATATGAGGAAATTTGATGCCAAGGATCCCATAACATGGATATTACCGATGGAGCAATATTTTGATCTCCATAATGTGAAAAACACACAAAAGGTATGCATTGCAACTTTATATTTAGAACAAAATACATTTGTATGGTATCGATGGCTTTGCTCTCGTAAAAAAATTGTCACTTGGTCAATTTTTACGGAGGAAATGATAGCACATTATGAGGATACAAATAGAAATAACTTCTTTAGCCAATTGATAAATCTCAAACAAAAGGGTTCAATGGTGGATCACTTTGAGAACTTCCAAAAATTGAATATAAGGGTAACTGATATTCCATAGGAACACAGGATTGATGTCTTCATAGGGACTTTAAGGGATAACATCCAACATGAGGTTCACCTTTGGGAACCTAATTCATTGGAGAAGGTATTCAGGTTGGCAAGAAAATTTAAAGTAAAATTGTGGCGATAAGGAAACCTACCACTCACATCTATAAAGATGGAAGTGTTGCTACTCCTAGACTTCCACAACCTACAAGGTTGAAACCACAACAATTGGAAGAAAAAAGAGAAAAAGGGCTTTGCTACATTTGTGATAGAAAATACACTAAAGGTCATAAGTGTGATGAGAAGAAATCATTTTACATAGATTGTGAAAAGGAGGAGAAAATGAACAAGAAAATTCAAAAGAAGAGGATATACACCATGAAACAACCTTAAAGAAAGAAGAAATGAGTTCGACCATATCCTGTAATGCATTGGCAGACATTACCACTCAAACTCTCAAGATAGAAGGACATATCAAGAAGAAAAATGTAATAGTGTTGATTGATTCGGGTAGTACCCATAATTTTATTCATTGTAAGGTAACCACAAAATTGAATTGCTTCCTATACCCAACACCAGAGTGTCAAGTGATGGTTGCAAATGGAGGAACTATAAATTTCTCTAGAAAGTGCCATAATATCAAGCTAACCATGTGGGAATATGTATTGAATAGTCCAATTATTTCCATTCCAATGGGAGGTGCTGATGTTGTACTAGGAGTATAATGGTTACAATTTTTGGGGACTATAGCTTTTAATTTTCAAGAACTTTTCTTGATTTTTTTTTTTTTCAAAAGGAAAGGAAGTTGAGTTACGTGGTATTGCAGGGAAGACGAGAAAGATAATAAGCTCTAATGTCATGACAAAGTTTCTGAAGAAAGAACAACAGGGCATAATTGCACAATTATGCTTACTAGAAGTTCCAACATCAAAATCATCTATTTCTCCAGATCTCCAAAAAGTCTTGGAAAATCATTCCAAGGTGTTTGAAACTCCCAAAAGACTCCCACCTATTCGTGATCATGATCATGTTATTTATTTGATTCCAGGAAGTGTTCCTCCAAACATCAGGTCTTACATATATCCATATGTCCAAAAGAGCGAAATTGAAAGTATGATTGCATAGATCTTAGAGGTTAGTATAATTCAACCGAGAAAAGTTCTTTCTCTGCTCCAATAGTATTGGTGCACAAGAAGGATGGATCATGGCGCATGTGTCTGGATTATAGGGAGCTCAATAAGCTCACTATTAAAGATAAATTTCCCATTCTTGTGATTGATGAATTATTGGATGAATTACATGGAGCAATTTATTTTACCAAGTCGGATCTCTGTTCAGGGTATCATCAAATTAGAATGAAGACTAAAGATATTATGAAAACAACATTTTGAACTAATGAGGGTCATTATGAATTTTTGTTCATTCCTTTTGGCCTTACCAATGCACCTTCTACATTTCAAGGGTTGATGAATTCCATTTTCAAACCCTTCCATAGAAAATTTGTGTTAGTATTTTTTGATGATATACTAATCTACAACATGTCTTGGAAGGATCATGTTCAACATGTTGACAGGGTGCTCAAACAGTTGGAGGAGAAACAATTAAATGCAAAAACCTCCAAATGTTTTTTTGGAGTACATGAGGTGGAATATCTGGGTCATATTGTATCTCATGAGGGTGTTAAAGTAGACCCTAACAAAATTAAATCCATTAAGGAATGGAAATTCCCCACAACCATAAAGCAGTTGCGAGGATTTCTCAGGTTAATAGGGTATTATCAAAAGTTTGTTAAGAATTATGGGAGAATAGGAGCACCTATAACAACATTATTGAAGAAAGATGCATTTTCATGGACTCCTGAAGCAACTAAGGTGTAACAACTCCGCTTCCAATATTTTTTTTTTCTATTTATGAAATTAATGCCATTCACATACAACAGACTTAATGTGTTCCATCACACCCTGACGAATACTATCTAACAAACATTTTGGTTGTTGTACTTTAATCTAATTAATTTTCAAATTCTCGTTCAATAATTATCGCCAATTATATTTTGTTCTCAATTACTGTCAGCGACCTTTCTTCCTCCTTATGTCATTAGACCATGATTGAGAGTTTGGTGCATTTTCTAGAATAACACTACTATCATTGTTTTTATTTCTATTGAAATATTCTTCTTAGGACCATAGACCAACTACATCTTTCTAATTAGTTTTCTTGTCATTTATTTGACCAATGGGTAATGGAAAGTTGTAGTTAAGGTCTCATCCTTAACTCTTACTCAATAATTCATTTCCTAATTTACCTCTTTCCTAAGCTCTATCCACAAACAATATAATTGCTACACAATTCCTATTTTATTTATATTCCTTACCTTTATTAAGGTGTTATGTTACACATATATAACATTACACGTATTCCCTTTTTGAAATAGCTCTAAATATATATACAAAACCTTAGTTTCGATTTGGCCTCTTTGTATTTACACGTTAGATTTGGAATTTTCCTTCCACATTGTCCCTACGAAATTACGTAATTACATATTGATACACACTACTCTTATATGTATATGCACAACGTTACTTGTTCTCAGGAGTCTCCACGTCATTAAATATGAGACCGGTCAATAGATTTAAAATGATTTCGATATTTATGAAGGTTTTAATGGAACTCTTGCTCCGTATGGATTTACACCAACTATCTGAATTGTATTTTGGTCTTAGGATCTTGTTTCATTTATTCCACAATACCTAGTCCTGAGAGCCATCACATGGCTCATTCACTTGTTGATTTAACCCTTCAGCTACGCGCTTAATTCTCCATCATCGTTTATGTGCTACGTGGACGGTTGAGATCTGATAGTATCCATGGCTAGGGTTCCTTCCTCCATTTTGTGTTTTCTATGTCACTCTTTACTATTATTCTTCTATGTTTACGTAGTAGTCCCTTAGCTTCAAGAGCTCTTTTGTTTTATCCTGAGCTGAAGAACCCCTTTCACAGTGGCAAGGTTAAGCTCTTCATTCCCTTTAGATTTCTCAGGTAATAACGAACTCCCCCATTGTTTTTAATTTATATGCTATCAAATTAAACTTGCAGGTCTCTGGCTTCTTCATTTTGTTTTTGGCTGGTCTGAGATGGTTAATTTTCACCCTTTATCCCTATAACTAATTCAATTTGTTTCTCAAGTTTGTTGTGATGGGTTCATCCTCATCATGTTGCGTCCTTCACCGAGAGTCCCTTGGTCAATTTATTATACCACTATGCCAACGCAATCATGTTGCGTCCTTCACCGAGAGTCCCTTGGTCAATTTATTATACCACTATGCCAACGCAATTGGTAAAATATCCTCAGGCATGCAAAATCAGTGACTCCTATGTCTGTATATTTCTCAAATACAATTATGCCTTTGGCTACCATTGTGGATTGGTTGGGAAATTCCATTCTCGTTTTTGCAAATTGATTTCAGTTCTGGGTTTATTTTGTCTTCGTTGAAATTCGATTTTTAAGTTAACATTGTGGTTGTCTAATGTGTTTTTAGTTATATGCAAGTGAAGGATTTACCGCATGGGAACCCTTCCCTCTCCCACACGTAGAATTGTTCACAGTTTCACCTCCTTACTGCATTTTCAATACCTTTACAGGTAAACATTATACCTCCATAGCTATGCTTTCTCTCTAATATTACACTCTGGTTTTCCAATAATTTTCTACCTTCCGATTTCTTTGTTGGCCGACGCTTCTCGATTAGAGAATCCAACACCTTCCTGGTATATGTTCCTTTATTCCATCTCTCAGGGTCACGTAAAAATTTGTGGACCATCCAAGTAATTCATTCCAGAGTTTGTTTATACTTATTGGTTTTGAAGTTAATTAAATCTCAGAGATAGAAATTTCTACCCTATGCTGAGTTAATGAAGTTTGATTTCCTCCATTTAAATCTAATTGATTTCTTTTAATTGAGTCTCTTTACTTCCTATGATGCTATTTATTCAATATGCGTAGGCGTTTTATGTACTTGATCTATTTGTACAATTATTTTCTTGGAATTGGAATTTCAACATTTAGAATATAATGGGGTTTAAACTTTGTATTCCCTATATGGTACAGGAAATAAACCATTCCACGTTTCCCCAAAATTTAACTCAATCTACTATCGACACGGGTTTAGGTAAAAAGCTTCCCGATTTCCATTTATAATAGATTTGATTTTTGGTTTTCTCACCTTCTTCATGTGACTGTTCTCAAGATATATTTTTCTTATAGGTTCAATTCGCTTGCAATATTTAGTAAGGTAATTATTAACTATACTTCTATTGTTATCTATACTTCAAATTTTTACTGTTATCTGGAATCTGTACTCCAGTACTAATTCTTACTTTCTCATTTTGTGCAAGTAACCTTTAATAAAATATTTCGCTTTACCATTTCTGCTAGAAATTTACATATCCAATAGTAACTTTGGATTTCCCTTTTTCAGGTTGGTCCAGTAACCTACTTGGGGATTTCTTTTATTCTATTTCTGAATAAATCTTAGAGAGACTATGTACTTATAAATTTCTAGGATAAAATCCCCAAATATTTGTATAATTATTTGGACATAATTTTTATTGGACAATACATGTATATGGATATACATCCTTTGACTTAATATAACTCAGTAAAGTTTAATATACTCTACTTCCAGTGTTGAAGTTTTGTTTACCATTCCTCATATGATGTGTTCTATAGGACTTGTAATTCAATTCTGTTAATAATTTATGAATTCCTTATTATAATTCTGACATAATATTATGTCTTAGGTATAATATCCAGATCTTCAAATTCTACCACAGCAGAAGATTTTCTTTGAATGTTCTAAATTCACATTCATTATCATACATACTTGTTTTCATTCTGTACTAGTTTATTTAACATATTTTCATGGTTAGTAAAATAATTCTACTGTATTTACTTCCTACAATGCATCAGGTCCAAGTATTAACTTATCCTCTGGTTGACTCCAAATTAGAGTTGTATGGCACTTTATGCCATATAATACTTCAAAATGAATCATCTTGATTGAGGCTTGGTAACTATTATTGTAGGCAAACTCTGCCAAATGCAGAAAGTCTTCCCACTTTGTTGGTGATCCAAAATGGATTCAATTTTGCTTCCATATTAAAGTCTTCAAATGTAGATGAAAATAGGATGAATTTACAGTGTTCGTCGACATGATTCCAATGGTGCGAACGACGCATAAAACCAAGTTCGTATGAAGAAGATGTGGTCAGTCAAAGCTTATGACAAACAGGGCAAAATGACAAAAAGTCAAAGTCAAAGTCAACAGTCAGGATGATGTCAACAGGACATGTGTCGTCTCAAGAATATGCCATATTTCCAGGATGATGTCAGCATGATCAGTGATGTGTCACAGTTTGATTGGTTGGAATGGGCCAATCCAGGGCTGACACGTGGCAGCCCAAATTTTGCCCAATTTGGCCTTATCCAAAAATTTGGGGATCAAGGAGGATCGAACCCTTGACCTCCCAGAATGCTAAGATTTTGCCAGAGATTTCTTACAGGATAAGCTAGCGCATGAAGTTGTATTGAATGCAAACAGATTTGTATTTAATGTATTGGGATTCACCATCGGAAAAAGGCCGGACAGTCGGGGTCAACTCCACGATCGCCAAAAATTTAATGTTGTCATTACCGCACATATATATCATTTATATGTTGCATATATATTAAATGGACGGGATCAGACATTATCACAAGGTTTTAACACCACACATATTTATATGTGCTATACATAGTTGTAACCACCAAAGCATATATTATAAAAAAATATATGATACTATATATGGTTTTAAGCAGACGAAGGTAAGGCGGAAGGGTCATGCAGGGGTTTCGACCCGCTGACCTTCCAAAACACCATATATACAATGACTTCAAACAAGAGCGATAACCGATTGCGCCATATGGTGGAGCTTGTTAACCAAGCGACCAAATTTCCTTTTAAACAGTTTTCAGAGCCAAATCTACCCAAAACTAGTAAGCACGTAGTCCAAGGTGGTATTTGTGTAGGGCAGAGGTGGTTTTGGATTTCTCCAGGGGGTTTGGAGGTCACAGTGGCACAATATAGGCAAGTTTATACTTGTTTTAATCGAAATTTCGAGCTGGTCGCAATGGTGAGGTCCATTTTCTCATTTGAGTTTATGTTTTTGAGCTTATACCTGTAAAAGCATTTTGAAGACAAAATAAAGCGGCCAACACTGGAAGCTAAGGACTCGAAGACGTAGCCAGGAAGTCTGGTGAACTCCATTATTAAATTCTTGTTGTGTTGATGTGTTTGAATGTGCTTTCATTTTCTTATGTTGTTTATGTTATTCACAATTGTATCAATCTATTGCACTAAGTAACATAAGTTGCTCACATAGACGTCAATAATACCATTTTCATAAATACAGATCAAGTGGTATCAGAGCTTAAGGTTAATTTTTTAAAGGTTTGACAGTGTCATGTGAAGATTGAATGCTTATTAGGTCAAAGCCCAAACGAGGAGAAGGAGAAGTTGTTGAAGCAAATCCAAAGATTGGAAGGGTATTTTCACAAAAGAAGATGATAGAAGAAAAAGTTTTGGGAACATAAGCTCAATTCTTGGACAACTTCATGACAATATGTGCAATGGTAGAAGAGATGTATAAAGAGTTTAAACATGGCAAAGGTGAAGGCACTTCATCAACTAAGCCAGACAAAGAATTGGGGAAAAGCCTTTTTTATTATTTCCACCATCTCTTCCATCATCACCACCATCATCATAATCATCTTCTTCTCATAAATATAGTTCTTCTAAATAGAAGAAGAAGAAGAAGACATCCTCTTTGATCAAATTAGATGTAAAATATGTTTTGCCAATTTATGATGGTCAGCTTAACGCTGAAAAGTTTGATAATTGGATAAGACAAATTAAAGCTTATAGCTAGGTACAAAAATTTGTTTCAGAAAGAAAGAAGATTCAGCTTGCTAGCCTTTGTCATAGAGGAACCACACTTGTTTGGTGGGAAGGTAAGACACAAGTAGATCTTCAAAAACATGGTAAAATAATTTTGACATGGAATGAATTTGTTTCTTCTATTAATTTTTTTTTTTATCCTTTGGGTTATGTGCAACAAGCTATGATGAGTTGGCAAACATTGCGTCAGTTAAAGGGTCAAAGTGTGCAAAGTTACAATCAGGAATTTCTTAAAAGAGCTTTGACATTAAGCATGTCATTGGAATCACTAGAAACATTATTGAAATACATAGGTGGCTTACATAGTTATTTTAGGCATACCGTATTGATGTTTAATCCGAATAGCTTAGATGATGTATCATTTCAAGCAACTCATCTAGAAGCTAGGGGTAAAAATGTATCTCATAATGTTGGAAAGTCATCTAAATCTACTGAAATCAAGAATAAGGAAAGGAAGAAACAAAAATGGAAGGAAAGGAAAGTGAACACTGTGAAGAAAGAAAAGCCTACATGCACTCACTGTAAGAAAGAAGGTCATGATGAGGCACACTGCTGGGCACTGCATCCAGAATTGAAGCCTAAAAAATTCGGGAATAAAGAGCGAAAGAATGCTGCTACTATGCAAAAGGAGTTGGGATCAGATTAAGGAGACGAAACAACAATTACAACTACATGTATAAAAGGTAAAAATTCTCAAGCATATACAAGTACGTCACATTATTTTCATAATGAAAATGATGAGAGGAAAAGAAATGAGCTATTTCATATTAGAGTCGTTTCCAAGCATACTAAAATTGACACTTTGTTTGATAGTTGCTCTCAAGTTAATTTGATTGTTGAATCAATTGTAAAGAAATTGGGTATTGAAACAAAACCTCATAAAAAGCCATACCCATTGGGTTGGGTTTGTGAGAAAACTAAACTACAGGTTACGAAACAATGCAAACTTCGTTTTTCAATTGGATCGGAGTTTGTAGATGAGGTTGAATTAGATATAGTCCCATTGGATATATGTGGAATTGTACTAGGGAATCCATACTTGCATGATAGAGATGTTGTTTTCTATCGAAGGGCGAATAAGTATCAACTCACTAAAGATGGAATCGAATATGTATTAAGAGCTCATAAACTCAAAGATAACTACACTCTCATAAATTTAGGACAGATGAAAAGAATTATAAATTCAAGTAAACAATTTTTACCTATGATTGTAAAAGAAAGGATCTTGATAAATCTGATGCTTTTCAAGGTTGTAATTCTAAACAGAAAGTAGATTTAGTTAAAGTTGTTTCTGATTACGATATTCTGTTTCAAGAGCCTAAAGGGCTTCCTCCCAAGCGGCAGGTAGAACATGAGATTTATTTGCAGTCAGATGCTCCTCTTCCTAGCATTGGAATGTACAGGTTATCAACTCTAAAGAATGCATAAATAAAGAAGTAGGTATAGGAATTGCTCGATCAAGGGTTTATTTGACCAAGCACTTCACCATGTGGATCGCCTATTTTGTTGGTACGTAAGAAAGATGGTTTGTGAATGTGCATTGATTTCTGAGCATTAAATAAAGTAACAATAAAGAATCGTTATCCTCTTCCTCGCATTGATGATTTATTAGATCAGTCGAAAGCTGCAGTTTACTTCACTAAGTTAGACTTGCAAAGCGGCTACCATTAGATCAAGGTTTTAGAACAAGCTGATGTATGGAAGACTATTTTCAAAACGAAGCAAGGAATCTATGAATGGATGGTTATGCCTTTCGTCTTGACCAATGCTCCAACTACATTCGTGCGTGTCATGAATGATGTTTTTAGGACATTTATAGATGATTTTGTAATAGTCTACTTATATGATATTCTTGTTTTTAGTAAGACATGGGATGCACATATAAAGCATGTAAAGCAGATTTTAGATGTGTTAAAAAGAGAAATTCTCTATGTAAAACTATCAAAATGTGAATTTGGCAGGACATCTTTAAATTGCTTGGGTTATATTGTAGGGGGTGGTGAATTGAAGATAGATCCATATAAGGTCGAAGTCATTGTAAATTGGCCTAAGCCCAATATTGCTATAGAAGTTAGAAGTTTCTTGGGGGAAACACCATACTGGAGAAATTTTATTTCTAACTTTTCTTTGATTGCAGCTCCTCTACATGCTCTGACAAGTGTGAAACAGGTGTTTCAGTGGGGAGGAAAACAACTGAAAGCCTTCGACACATTGAAAGAAAGGATCAGTATAACGCCAATACTAGCACTGCCAGATCTTCAGTATCCATTTGAGATTGAGAGAGATGCAAGTGAATATGCCATGGGGGCAGTGTTGATGTAGCACATAAAGCCTATATGCTTTCATTTTGAGACATTCACATCAGTAGTAGTTAACTATCCTACATACGATAAGGAATTATATACATTAGTACAGAGTGTTAAAAAGTGGAACATTACATAATGGGAAAAGAAACAATCATACATACAGATCATCAACCCCTACAATATTTATACTCACAAACTAAATTGCAACAATCAAGACACTATCGTTGGATGGGTTTCTTACAACAATTTCATCTTGTAATCAAATATAAGAAAGGCATACATAATAAGGTTGCAGACATGTTATCAAGACCAATCATAAATGCATCCACAATTCTTAAGCATAATTTAGTAATGCACTAAAGCTATATTGAACAATATGCTCGAGACACAGATTTTAAGGATGTATATGCAACTTTAAGTCATGGCAAGCAGGTAGAAGAATTGGATTATTCATAAAGGACAAACTCTTATATCATTTGGGAAAATTATGCATTCCACAAACTGAAAGAGTTAATGTGATTCGAGAAGCACATACTTCTCTAATTTCAGGTCACTTTGGTGTAAGTAAAACAATTGCACAATTATAAAGATTTTGCTATTGGCCACGAATGGATGAAAAATTTTCAAGATATATTAAAGGATGTATTATGTGTGCTATAAGCAATCCAAGTAACAAAAAAATAGGCTTGTACAATCCACTTCCAATTCCTTCTCGTCTTTGGGAAAGTTTATCCATGGATTTTGTTGGGGGATTGTCAATGTCTAGAAAAGGTCATGATTATTTGTATGTAGTTGTGGACAGGTTCAGTAAGATGTGTATTTTGACACCATGTACTAAACAGGTCATTGCTGAACAAACTACAAAGTTGTTCTTTCAAAATGTATGGGTTCATTTTGGGTTACCCACCTCTATTGTATCTGATCGAGATTCTCGATTTGTCAGGAAATTTTGGTCAAGTTTATGGGATCTCATGGAAACAAAGTTAAAGAAGAGCACAAAATTTCATCTGCAAACCGACGACTAGAAAAAAGTGGTAAACATGATAGTGGTACGATTGATTTGAGGTTATTGCAGCAAGCATCCTAAGCTTTGAGATGAGAATTTGTGTTATGTACATCATGCTTACAACCATGTGAAACATTCGTCTAATCAAAGATCTCCATTTGAGACTTATTTTGGTTTTGTACCAAATTCTCCCTTGGATTTTGTCTTTGGTAAAGACATAGTAGTTGATGGACACAACGATGTGGAAAAAGCAACCAAGTTCATTGAACAAATCTAGGAAATTCACCAGGCAGTACAGGAACAACTGGAAAAGAGCCAAGAAAAGTATAAAGCGAGGCACAACAAGCATCGAGTTGAGCATAGCCTTCAAGTTGGTGATCACGTCTGGTTGTACATCAGCAAAGAAATACTTTAAGGGGAAGGTAAAAAGTAGAAACTAATTAGATATGGTCCTTTCAAAATTCTTGACAAAGTTGGTAAGAATGCTTTCTGCCTAGATCTACTAGCTTATATGCAGATCTATTCTGTCGTAAATGTGGAAAAATTGCAATTGTATGAACCTTCATTGATTGAAGATCCAGAAGAGCAAATTCAGGTACCTTCCATCGGATATTTTTCACCAGAGTATCTCAACGAGTTGCAAGAGGAAACAATTCTTGACAAGAGGATAAGGACTTCGCGACGAGGAGAAGTTGAGTATCTTCGAGTTGGGCTTAAAGGTGCAAATCCAAGTAAAGCACGATGGATAGAGATTGGAAAAGTGAGGGAAACATATCCTCACTTACTTGACAGCTAAAACCAACTTTTGGTGGTCCAAAAGCTTCGAGTGGGGAGGAGTGATCCAAAATGGATTAAGCTTTTCCTCCATATCATAGTATTCAAATGTAGATGAAAATAGGATCAAGTTGAAGTGCTCACCGACAAGATTCCAACGGTGCGAACGACGCGTAAAACCGAGTTCGTATGAAGAAGATGTGGCTAGTCAAAGTTTATGAAAAACTAGGGCAAAAGGACAAAAAGTCAAAGTCAAAGTCAATGGTAAAATTCAATGGTCAGTAGGACACATGTTGTCCCAATAATATGCCACGTGTCCAGGATGACGTCATCAGGATCAGTGACGTGTTAGAGTTTGATTGGTTGGAATGGGCCAATCTGAGGCTAGCATGTGGCAACCCGTATTTTGCCCAATTTGGCCTTATTTCCAAAAATTTATGGATCAGGGAGGATTTAACCCCTGACCTCCCCGAATGCTAAGATTTCGCTGGAGATTTCTTACCAGATAGGCCAGCACGTGAATTTTTATTGAGTGCAAACAGATTTGTATTTAATGTATTGGGATTCAACGCCGGAAAAAGGCTGGACGGTTGGGGTCAACCCCACGACCGTCAGACCTTTAATGTTGTCATTACCACACATATATATCATATATATGTTGCATATATATTAAACGAACGGGATCAGACCTTATCACAAGGTTTTAAGGCCGCACATATCGCAAGGTTAGTCTGTCCATCACATACATTCTCAACATGTCTTCTAAAATATGGTTTGTTCTTTCAGTTTTTCCATCGGTTTGAGGATGGTATGTGGTACTAAAGTTCAATTTGGTACCCATTCACCCAAAAAGAGTCTTCCAAAAAGCTGAAGTAAACTTTGCATCTCTGTTTGATATGATCATTTTAGGAATATCATGTAACTTTACAATCTCTTTCATAAATAGATTAACTACTTTAGTTGTACCAAAAGTAGATTGTACTGGTAAGAAGTGTGAAGTTTTTGTCATTGTGTCTACAACTACCATTATAGAATCATGTTGGTATTTAGTTCTTGGAAATCCAGTTATAAAGTTTATGGAAACTTTTTCCCACTTCCATTCTGGGATGGGTAAAGGATTCATCAATCCTGTTGGATGATGATGCTCCACCAGTGGTGGAATATATGCAAGTTTATACTCGTTTTAACTGAAATTTCAAGCCGGTTGCAATTGTGAGGTCCATTTTCTCATTTGAGTTTCTTTTTTTGAGCTTATAACTATAAAAGTATTTTGAAGAAAAAATAAAGTGGTCAACCCTAGAAGCTAAGGACCCGGAGACGTAGCCAGGAAGTCTGGTGAACTCCGTTATTAAATTCTTGTTGTGTTGATGTGTTTGAATGTGTTTTCATTTTATTATGTCGTTTATGTTATTCACAATCTTATCAATATATTGCACTAAGTAACATAATCTGCTCACATAGACGTCAATAATACTTTTTCATAAATACAGATCAGTTGGTCTGTCCATCACATACATTCTCAACATGTCTTCTAAAATATGGTTTGTTCTTTCATTTTTTCCATCGGTTTGGAGATGATATGCGATACTAAAGTTCAATTTGGTACCCATTAGCCCAAAAAGAGTCTTCCAAAAAGCTAAAGTAAACTTTGCATCTCTGTCTGATATGATCATTTTTGGAATACCATGTAACTTTACAATCTCTTTCATAAATAGATTAGCTACTTTAGTTGTACCAAAAGTAGATTGTACTGGTAAGAAGTGTGCAGTTTTTGTCAATGTTTCTACAACTACCATTATAGAATCATGTTGGTATTTAGTTCTTGGAAATCCAATTATAAAGTCTATGGAAAATTTTTCCCACTACCATTCTGGAATGGGTAAAGGATTCAACAATCTTGCTGGATGATGATGCTCTACCTTTACCTGCTGACATTCCAAACATCTAGCTAAATAATTAGCTACATCCTTTTTTATACATGGCCAGAACATATTATTTCTCAAGGCTAAAATCAATTTCTGATACCCTGGATGTCCTGCATATTGTCTTTTATGATACTCATCTAAAATATCACTTTTTAAGGAGTTCACATTGGGAATGTATAATTTGTTTTTATAACAAATCAATCCTTTTTGTTTTTGAGTATACCCCACTATCTCATTTTCCTACAATTTTTCTTGGATTTTTTCATAGTTTGGGTCTTGACTCATTACTTCTTGAATCACTCCTTCAATATCAAAGTTTGCACTGCTCCCAGCACTATTCAAATTTTGACAAGCATTCCTACTTAAAGCGTCTGTAATCTTATTTTCCTTTCCTTTGATATGTTTGATCTCCATGTCAAATTCACTAAGGAAGGAAAACCATCTAGCTTGTCTAGCATTTAAATTAGGTTGTGTGAAAAAGTACTTCAAACTTATGTGATCTGTCATTATATTTTATTAATTATTAGTTAGATATAGTTATATTAGGTTTATTAAGTGAAAGGGCATGATCAAAGATCATGCCTCTTCACCAAGGGACACCATGAGGCTATATTTAAAGCCTCGGTGATTCCCCATTGTAAATATCTCATCTCTCATCTTTTATAAATAATAATATATACTTATTCAAGTTTACTAGAGTTTTTACACTCCATTGGTATCAGAGCAGTCGCTCTTCGGGATCTGTGTGATCACCCAGAATTAAGGAATTACAAGAATTCCAGATTGCAGATTTTTTTTACCAAGTGCTTGTGGACAACAACCTTGGTTTAAAAAAATAAAAATAAAAATTTTGCAGATTTTTTCCCTCCCAACACTCTCACGCTCATTCCCTCTTCCCCCACAGCATTTGTTTTAAAAAATAGAAAATAAATAAATTTACAATTTTTTCCCACCCTCACTTCCTCTGCCATCGTACAAGTCCCCAGCCTCTCCAACGTCTTTCCCCTTATCACTCCCCGAGTCCATCCGACACCCCACTCCTGCGACCAACCCACCTTCGGCTCCTGCCACCCGCTTCCGCCGCTCATTCCGCTCACTTACTCCCGCCGCCCATTCCTTCCATACTTCCGCCCGACTCAATTTTTCCACCTCCTATTATCTTCCTCCCCTTTCACCCTTCCTTCCGCCCGACTTCCCCACGCTGCCCTCCCTGCAATATACCAACTCGCTCCCCCTCTCGAGCCTTCCCCCTCCCCTTAACGCTAGTCCTACCCCCCCCTGCACTCAACCCGCGTCCACACCCTGCCTTCCGTTGCTTTCGCCCCCCCTGTCAGCGATCTTCCGCCACCTATTCCTATTTCGCCTGTCTTCGCCTGTCCGCCATTTTTCCCTGTTACTCTCCACTACAGCCAGATAAACACATTTTAATTCGTGTCAGCAAAAAAAATTACGTTTTAAAAAAAAAAATCGTGAACAGGTGTGACGGTTGGTAAGGATCCACGTTTAATTCTGCTGAGCATCGTTATGTTAAAACAAATTGAATTGTTTCCCCTATAAGAAACAGTGTCTCTTTTCAAATGGAACGGGAAAATTTTAAAAACGATTTGTTTTTAATTATATAAAATATATATTATATAGTTCAATTGATAATTATATATATATATTATAATTATATAATTCATTTATATATTATATAATTCCCATTTAATAATTATATATATATAATAATTATTTAATTAAATTATATATATTATATAATTTTTAATTAAAAATTATATATATATATATATATATATATATATATATATATAGATAATAATTATATAGTTTATTTATTTTTTTTAAATTAATTAATTAATTAATTTTAAAGAAAAAGGAGAGAAATTGGCAGAAAAATATTCCCCACCTCATACATGTTCAATGTCTTCATCGATGTCGATGGCTGAATTCCAGAAGAAATTGGGAGACCTTGAGAAACACATTAATAATAATTTCGAAGAATTTGGAAAGTGATTAGTCAATCTGGAAGGTACAGTTCTAGGGCACTCCAACGACATCAAAAATATTCATGATACGAAAAATCGAATAGAAAGACAAATGTGGCTAAATCATCACGAGGCCACAGAAAAGCAGAGCGAAGCAATGAACAATATGACAGAACTCTTCAATAAGCTAAATGATAAGATAGATAAGTTAAGTCAGACACAATCCCTAATATCTCCTAACAGGGAAAAAAATCAACAAAACAATTCCGCAGATTCAGGGAACTCAGAAGAGCATCAGGAAAAAACCGATTCCCCACATCATCAAGAAGATAGTAATGCAGATTTTCAAAATAAGCAGCTCTGGAATGCATTTGCTAATCAATATCCCCTTCTTGTTCCACCATTAGCATATCAGCGAAAATCCAAAATCGAGCTACCCAAATTTGATGGTAATGAAAAAAATAGCGTTGCATGGCTTAATAAAGCGGAAGAATATTTTGAGATCTATGACATTACTAGTGATGACGAAAAAATTAAACATGCTTCCATGAAAATGGAAGGAGAAGCATATAATTGGTATATGTGGTGGAAAAAGACGATGCTCGCTATCAGTTGGAGGAAATTTAAGGATGCATTCTTCAAAAGGTTTCAAGGCATAAAAGAAGAAAATTTATTTTCAACGTTTATCAAATTACGCCAAAAAGGAGATGTGGATGAGTACACTCGAGAATGGGAGACCTTGGCAACACGAGTACCCGGATTGTCAGAATCTAGTCTAATCCAGTCTTACATCTCAGGACTTAAAATTCATATACAAGAAGAGCTCGAGCTACATGAAATTACGTCCGTAGAAGTAGCAAGGCAAAAAGCAAAATCTGCTGAAAAGAAATTTGAAAGGTTATCAAAACCAGAAAAAGTATATTCGAGACACAGATTTCCTCAATCTGAAAATATAGATGACACAAAATATGTCCCACACCATCTTTGTGAAGAAGAAAAATCTAGTGTGGAAAAACAAAGAATGCGAGAGGGCAAGTGCAAACGTTGCGGTGAAAACTGGGACCCTAAGCACAGATGTGCTAGTGGAAAAGCGAAAAATCTATACAGTTGTGAAGCAACTAACGACGCTAACAATACTGATTCATATATAGAAGGATTAGAAGACAACTTAGAGTTCTCTCCAGAAGTGGATGGCGAAACTATTCCGCAAGTGTCATTATCAGCTATGACAGGCATATCACAACCTCAAACCCTAAGGTTAAGAGGACATATCAAGAACAACAACGTAATGGTTCTCATCGACACTGGCAGTACCCACAATTTTCTAGATTCAACCATGGCAAAAAGACTTAACATATTTACCTTCCCCATGCCTAATATGAAGGTAATGGTGGTCGATGGTAAGAAGATTGAGAAAGTAGGGAAATGCCATAAGGTCAAACTAAAGATAAAAAACTTTCATTTAGAATCTCCATTCTACACCGTTCCATTACGAGGAGTAGATGTGGTCTTAGGAATTCAATGGCTACAAACTTTAGGTACTTATTCTACCAACCATCAGAAGCAGTTTATAAGTTTTAAGTGGAAAGGGCAGAAACACAGGTTGTATGGATTCCAAGCCCTAGAAGATCAAGTCGTATCTTCCTCTTTGATTACGAAGATGATTCAATTAGGAGCACCAACATCTACAGTACAAAGTCATCAGTTAGAAATGTTATCTTCAAGAGGGGGCCATGAAGAGTCACCAAAAGTCAAGACAGGATCCGACCCTGTCGATATCAGATCTTTTCACTATCCAAATCAACAAAAGATTGAACTCGAAAATATGCTCCACGATCTTTTTAAAATGTGGGAAGCAAGAGCCCACCGCTCAAGAAACCCAGGCGTTCGTCAACATTGTCCATCGTTACATATGCTTTGAGGACAAAGCATCTTTAAGAGAGGGGCAATGTTATGTATATTTTATTAATTATTAGTTAGATATAGTTATATTAGGTTTATTAAGTGAAAGGACATGATCAAAGATCATGCCTCTTCACCAAGGGACACCATGAGGCTATATTTAAAGCCTCGGTGATTCCCCATTGTAAATATCTCATCTCTCATTTTTTATAAATAATAATATATACTTATTCAAGTTTACCCGAGTTTTTACACTCCAATTCAACAATCCTGATGGATGATGATGCTCTACCTTTACCTGCTGACATTCCAAACATCTAGCTAAATAATTAGCTACATCCTTTTTCATACATGGCCAGAACATATTATTTCTCAAGGCTAAAATCAATTTCTGATACCCTGGATGTCCTGCATATTGTCTTTTATGATACTCATCTAAAATATCACTTTTTAAGGAGTTCACATTGGGACTGTATAGTCTGTTTTTATAACAAATCAATCCCTTTTGGTTTTGAGTATACCCCACTATCTCATTTTCCTACAATTTTTCTTGGAGTTTTTCATAGTTTTGGTCTTGACTCATTACTTCTTGAATCACTCCTTCAATATCAAAGTTTGCACTGCTCCCAGCACTATTCAAATTTTGACAAGCATTCCTACTTAAAGCATCTATAATCTTATTTTCCTTTCCTTTGATATGTTTGATCTCCATGTCAAATTCACTAAGGAAGGAAAACCATCTAGCTTGTCTAGCATTTAAATTAGGTTGTGTGAAAAAGTACTTCAAACTTATGTGATCTGTCATTAATACAAAATTTTTTCCTAACAAATAATGACTCCACATATTCAAGGCATGTATTACAACATCTAAATCTATGTCATACACGCTATAATTTTGTTCATGTTTCTTTAATTTTCTTGACTCATATGCTATGACTGATTTTTCTTGTAGTAACACTCCTCCTAATCCCTCTTCACAAGCATCGGTACATACTACAAATTATTGATCAACAATCTTTAGAATAGGAGTAGTTGTAAGTTTAAGTTTTAACTATTCAAAACTATGTTCACATTTTTCTGTCCACTCAAACTTCATTCATTTCTTCTATAGAGATTTGATAGGATATGCTAAGGTTGAAAATATTTCTACAAATCTTCTTCAGTATCCTGCAATTCCAATAAAATATCTTATGGAGGAAACATCAGTAGGCACAGGCCAATCCATGATATCTTGTATCTTTTCTAGGTCCACTGCTAATCCTTTTTTTCTGAAATTATATGGCCTAAGTACTGAATTTTATCTTTATAAAATTCACATTTGCTAATTTTAGCATACAAATTACATTCTCTAATTTTTTGTCAGACAATTATGAGATGTTCTTTATGTTCAGATTCATTCTTAGAATATATCAGAATGTCATCAATAAATACTAGAACAAATTTGTCCATATATTTACTTAAGGCACTGTTCATTAGGCACATAAAGGTAGCAGGTGCATTAGTCAACCCAAAAGATGGAACTACAAACTCATAGTGTTCGTATCTAGTTCTGAATGCAATTTTATTTATGTCTTCATATTTAATTCTCAGTTGATGATAGTCTATCCTTAAATAAATTTTTTAAAAGACTGTGGCTCCTCTCACTTGATCAAATAAATCATCTATACTGGGTAGAGGATATCTATTCTTGATCGTCAGTTTATTTAGTTTTCAATAGTCTATACATATTCTGAATGTACCATCTTTATTTTTGAAAAATATTACATGTGCTCCCTATTGGCCTGTGACCACACATAAAGGGAAGAGGGAGAAAGGAAATCCAGTCTTAACTATTAAAGAGCTTCAAAAGAGACCCATTTGCATCTCAGTTTAGTAGAGAAGGGGGGAAAATGTAGTTGATAAGGCATAAATAGTGAGAAAAATTCATCTCTGCCATCCCCTATCTCATCTACCCTCTTTACTTACATTTACCCTCCCTTATCCTTCACTTTCCCTTTTATAAAGCCCCTCGTCGCATTTCTTCATCAGTAATACCACCCCTCACAAGTTTTAACCTTTACCCCTTAAAAGAACCACTGAAGCTTATCTTGAAGCCGTTGCAACTTGGTGGGACTCGTCCAGCCTTAATAGACTATCCACATCTGCATGAAAACCTTCATATGTTGCAGTTTTTGCACCTTCCTCCTTTTCGCACCCTCCAACTTCTAGCGCGTCGCATATCATAGTTCGCGGATTTCACAACTTACCTATCACAACACCCGCAAGTTAAATACCTTAGCTTGTGATATGACTTAATCGCCATCGCACTTCGCAACAAATACCACATTGCAAATTAGTGATTATAATGCTTTAAATCTTCACCAACCTCTATTTGTTGCGATCGCCAATGCGCGATGTCACATCGCACACATTACAACTTCATGCTCGACCACGCCTTGCATATCTTGAAGTTTAAATCATATTCCAAAAAAATATCCTGTCCCGATTGCGATTTTGCAATGCACTTTGGGCCCCACTTCCATGCCACATCATCAAAGCCTTCCCCACGTCTTTTGTCTCACCCTTGGTAGTAATTAAAACCGTTCCACCGTGTGTTATGTGCCGCCCATCCCCTTCTAAAGTCTTGTCTCCGCTTCTCACTAATAAAAACACAACATGAGTCCTTGGTGGAGTAGCGTGGCTATGATTGTTCAGTTCATTCATTAACCTCTGCTGAAGAGTGGAGCATGTGCAGTACATATGGCTTTTCCATTTCGGTTAAAGAAAATCATGAGAACATGGAGTGAAGTAATTTTGTTAGTAGCTAAAATCAAGTAATAGAAATCATATCGCTTACCAGTTTTTCACCCACTTCTCGCCACTCCGCTGAAGATTCTAGATTTTTGCCTCCTAGACCAACTGTTTTGTTCCTTTTTACTATTAGATAGTGATGTTTTGCTGGGTAAAATCTTGATTTTACCTATTCTATTTTGATTTCCCTGTTGGAGGAGTGATTTCTTGAAGCATGCTCTGATAGTTTTGTTAGGATATTTTGGTTTCACCTGTGTGTGTCGATCCTGACTTGGTCAGAAAGCCTCAGGGAGAACTCTATATGTAGTGAGTTCTGAGATAAAGAAAAGGTTCTGGAATTTTGGAAGAACTTTTCTGTAGTTTTGTATGACTGTGATCCTTGTGCTCTGAGATACATTTTTTGGAGAGTTGTTTAAACTCAATATGATACAGAGCTGATATTTGGATTCCAGATGGAGTAGTGAGCAATATGTATTTGTTTTCTTTGTTATCAATAATCTCCTCTTCAGGTGTAATCATCTTTCATGCTATTCTTCTTTGATGACTCGTGTAATGTAGTTGTTGGTGATCTCCAATTTTATTCATGAATTCGTATCAGTATAACGCTTAGGTGTTAACGCCCATGTAATTTAGCTTGTTGTATTACCTTAATTCACACTCCACGAACCTTTGTTGTTATCCATATTTCATTTATATGAGTTTCCTCTAAGTTCATAGGGGATAGATTCTTAAATCTCTTAAGCCTGTCTCTCATGGGTTCCTTCTCTGTTCTCCCTCAACGCCTCTGCATATTTTCAAGATTTTTTCTAATTGTTTTATACTTGGCCCTTTTTTTCTCACTCCATGAACCACCAAAACCATAATTTCCTCATTCCATATTTTGTCAGAGGAATTTTATGCTGTTGTCCACTTTTAACCTCTGATTTTAATATTTCCTAGGCATTGGTCTTTTGCAACTCAAGGCCGTCTCTAGGAGCTACAACATCTTCTTAGCGTCATTGTCAGAGAAGAATTTCAAAACCTTTCCCTGGGATACGCCATTATCTTCACCCTTCAATCGGGTGAGCACGAAGGGTTGAGAGTTGCATATCCCTCACTTTGGTGGCTCCACTATTATCCAAGTTCAAATCAAGCGTAATGCTGGCTTACAACAAACCTCATACCCAATTAGATACTTATCAGCAGAGAACCCCTACTGTATCTTATCCTAAAAAGATTATATTTAGGAGAATATGGAGGGAAAAGAAGCCCATCTAGGCGAACCTAACTTCATTTTCCCTAGAAGACTTGCCCTCCTCTTATTATAAAGCATATATCTATGGTCCTGGCTCCACAGCTTGTGTACTTGAATATACTCTAGAGACCTCTGTTTTAACCAGTTCAGACATAAAGGATGAACCCGAATTCGTTGATATTTTTTTGCCTCCTTTGCATCCTACTCCAGAGGCTGAAGAAGTCAAAGAAGTTACAACACTCCAGAACTCATTACAAATAAACATCCAAACCTCTTCTCAGCATACACCTATCATAGCACAGCAAAATCATCCTCAGAACCCACCACCGTCCCTCATGGTTGTACCTAGATTCCTCCTCAATAAATATCCTCCATTGGCTTTACCTCAAGTATTGAATGACATGCCTCAGGATTATCTAAAGTTGTTGCCTCGGTTTTCTGGGGAAGAGAATACTTCTGCATAGAAACATATTGAAGACTTCTATGCCTTTACCGAAAATGTGAATGTAGAACACCTAGATGTGGTGTTGAGACTTTTCGTCCAATCCTTGGATGGAGAGGCTCAGAAGTGGTTCAAATCCCTTGCTAATAATGAAGCCACCACTTGCGAATAAATGGAGAATTTATACACACTAAAATGGGCAGAGAAGAGGGACTATGGATATGTCCTCATAGAGTTCAATGCTCTAAAAAGAGACACAACGAGGATGTTACATAATTTATAAATAGGTTAAATAATATCTACAACAATGTCCCTGCCAAAATAGAACCTCCCCAAGCAGCTGTTAAGGTGGTTTTCGCAGGAGCTTTCGAGCCTGATTTTTGCTTCACCCCGAGGGAAATAAAGTCTACATCCCTAGACCAGATCCAGAATGATGCACTGGAAGTAGAAGCAAATTTTTCTTCTACAAGAAAATTCAAAGGGAGGACAAAGCATGATGATAGGAGAAGGGGTAGCGAGGAGGCCTCTAACTCTAATCAAATAAGGGAATCACCAGAGTATAAAATTTAAGAGATGAATAATCTGATCAAGAACCGCTCGAATAAGATGGTGAAGCTTGAATTTGAGGCTAAGAATTCATCTCCTCGTCCTAACCATATGGTTCCAAACCGTGGGTTAAACCCCTAATACCGGAATCCCCCTCTACAGTTGTTATAGCTGGAAAGGAAGGAGCAGCAAGATCACTTCCAACCTCCTCTATACTTAGAAGGGGAAATAGAGGGACAAGCTGAAGATATAACTGACAGCCAAGAAGATCAATTCCTCACTTATTCAGAAGACGAAGAAGATGAACTCACCCTGCAAGACGAACTAGAAAAAAAGGAAGTTCCCCCCAAAGATCAAGATATTGATGATTGCTGTAGGTAGTTTATGGACTTCATGCAAGTTCAGCTCCATAAGAAGTATGACCTTAGGTCCTCTAGAAAAAGAACCTGAATGCAGGAACAAAACAAAGAATCAATTCCAAGAGGACAAACCTCTTCTAGTTCTGGCAGTAAGGGGAAGAAGCCTTTAGAAAAGTCTGCACATCATAAGGCCACTGCTTCCACCTCTACAAAGATAGGTTTTGATCCTCCTGCAAACCAAAAGTACTCTTCTGTGGCTCTGAACTTTCCTGACCACCACAAAGAACCATCTAAATAATTTATTGCAAAAAAAATCCCACGGCCTTTAACCTCAAGAAAGAGCTAGAGAAGGTCAAGATCTCGGTTCCCCTGATCGAGCTCCTAAAGCAACCTTCATATAAATCCCAAGTGTCTCAATTCATGTTGCCCCATAGTGTAGGCCCTTTCCCTGACAACCTTAATCTCCAAGAGGAAAGACCCATGGTAGTCTTTGGACCTCATGTAGAAGAGTTAGACTCAACCACTCCCCCATTCTATGTGTTTCTAGTTATTCATGAGCTGTTACTGCACAACTACATGCTAGATTTCGGGGCTTCACATAATATACTTCCATTGTATGTCATGGAGAAGTTTGGGTTGAAAATCACCAGACCTTATAAAGATATGTATTCTTTTGATTCGAAGAGGGTAAAGTGCTTGGGCATGATCAAAGATCTGGTAGTAAAATTGGCGCAGATTCCAGCCAAAAGCATGGTGATGGACATCGTTGTAGTTGATATCCTAGCTTGATTCAGAATGTTTCTATCCAGATCTTGGGGATCCAAGATTCGAGGGTCCATAAAACTAGACCTCACTTATGCCACTATTCCAGTATTTTGTGGAGAAGAAAGAAGGTTATACCGTGAATCTAGATTTGTGATGATGGTAACCAAAGCTAATGGTTCCACAAATTCTCCGGTATATGGTAAGGAGGGCGGATTCTCTTGTCTCATGCTTGAGGAGGACAAATATTTCTTGCAAGAAACATATGTTTTCCCTATAATATAGAATAATTCCATGAGCTGGGAGGAAAACAAGATATGGACATTGCAGTTTGATGGAGCTAACTCACGAGAAGGAAATGGGGCCGGGGTACTCTTGATATCCCCAGAAGGATGCAATGCAACACATAAAATATGTGGAAAATACAAGCACAAAAAAAACACATAAAACCAGAGAGACACAGATATACGTGGTTCACCCAGTTTGGGCTACGTCCACCCCGAACAGCGAGTCCTTCCTTTCTATTATCCAGCAAAATTAAAAGACAAAACCTACAGCAGATCAGTTGTAATATCCTCTGTTCTTTCTCACAGTCTCCCTCTCTGTTTCTCGCTCAGAGAATACACATATAATACACAGCCACAATACAATACCCTCATAAAAGCGAGGGGTTGCCTTCTAGGGAAAAAACCCTAAACTAAACATAACTTCTACCGTCAGATCATTTGCCTAATGAATAGCCCAGATTGAATTTTACATCTGTTTTTAGCTTCAGGGGCGCTGCCCCCGAAAACCCCCGCTAGGGGGGGGGCTCCGAAAAGTGTTTCCTCCCCCCCTGGACCCCCCATGGCAGCGATTAATTACGGGCGGCATTGCCGCCCCTTTTAAGGTACAGGGGTCCAATGTTGTGATACAAAGTAAACAAGATAATCAGGCTCCACACCCAACAGTTTCCCATTTCTTTTAAGCTGGATTTCGAAGCCACAAATAATGTGGCTGAATATGAAGCGTTATTGTTGGGGTTGCAAACAACGCATAATATGAATATAAAAAACCTCAAGGTGTTTGGAGATTTAGATCTTGTAGCGAGACAAGTCAGGAACCAATGCCAAACCAAACACCCGTAGCTCAGAGCGTACATGAATGAGGTATGGGATTTAATCAAGAATTTATTTTCTACATTTAATATTCAGTTCATGCCAAGGGATAGAAACAAAATGGTAGACTCACTAGCTATGGCTGCTAGACATTTTCGTCCCCCGAAAAATCCTTTGCTCAGATATGAAGTTGAAGTGCGGTATCGCCCGCCTATTCCGGATAACATAAAGCATTGGAAAGTCTTCGAAGATAAATATCAGGTCAAACATTTCAGTCTCTGAGGATGACAGTGAAGAGCCAAAAACCAGGTGGGAAGAAACACTAGCTGGACACTGTGTTCTGCAATTAAAGGGAAATGTCATTCCCAGAGGGCTTGTGTCATTGGAGAGGTTGTTCGACAAGAACGATATCCTAGTGAATCCCAACAAAATGGCCCTTGATGATCCTATTAGGGATATCAATATTGGGATATAAGAAGATCCGAAGGTGCTAAATCTGTCAAAAGGGGTTCTAGAAGAATACCAAGGTCAGTATCTCAGTCTGTTCAAATCATACAAAGACGTCTTTTTCTGGTCTTACCAGGATCTGAAAACTTTTGACATAGATATTATACAGCATAAAATACCTTTGAAATAAGATGCAAAGCCTCATAAGCAGAAGCTGAGGCAGATCAGCCCCCTCCTCCTCCCAACTATTGAGAAGGAAATAAAGAAGCTTTTACAAGCTAATATCATTGTCCCTTTAAGATATTCTGAGTGGGTAGCGAACCTGGTGCCGATAGGAAGAAGAATGGTGAAATAAGACTCTGCGTGGATTTTCACAATTTGAACAGAGCCTCACTCAAGGATAACTATCCCCTCCCAAAGATGGACCACATCGTGCAAAGAGTGGTGGGATCTTCCTGCATTTCCATGATGGATGGTTTCTCAGGGTATAATCAGGTGGCAATGCTCCCTGAAGACCAGAAGAAGACGACATTCACCACACCTTGGGGAACCTTCATGTACACTTGAATTCCCTTTGGCCTGAAAAATGTCGGCACTACATTCCGGCGTGTAATGGAAATCGCTTTCATAGGAGAGAGACAAATTTGTGGTGATTTACCTCGATGACATCACCGTCTTTTCAAAGAGTGACGTTGAACGCATCAAGCACCTTCACAGAACCTTTGAAAAATTCCGCAGGTATGGTTTGTCTCTGAACCCTCAGAAATCCATATTTGCTTTGGAAGAAGGAAAGTTACTGGGGCACATAATAACTAAGGAAGGAGTGAATATCAGTCCAAAGAGGGTAGAGGTGATAGATGACATCCTCCTACCAAGAAACAAGAAGGAAATCCAGGTGTTCATGGGAAGAATTAATTTCCTTAGAAGATTCATTCCAAACTATGCCGAAATTTCCCAAAACATCACTGGGATATTGAAGAAGAACAGTGAAGTTAGATGGACCCCATAATCTAGGGACTCCTTTAACAGGATCAAACAGGCCTTTATAGAAGCTCCAGTGTTGGCTGGTCTATATTTTGGGAAACCATTCATGATCTTCTCTTTTGCATCTCCTCACACGATAGCTGCAATAATTTTACAGAAAAATGCTAAAGGACATGAGTAGGCCATCGCATTCTTCAACCAAATCTTGCGAGACGCTGAGCTGGAATATGATATCTTGGAAAATCAAGATTATGCCATGGTCAAATATCTAAAGTCATTCCGGGTATATGTATTATAGTCTTCTATAACTGCCTATGTTCCCACAGCAACGGTAAAAGATGTTTTGTTATAGGGCGACAATGAGGGAAGAAGGGTTAAGTGGATAGCAAGGATTCAGAAGTATGAACTTGAAATAAATCCCACCAAGCCCATTAAAGGCCAAGGACTAGCCAAAATATTTTTTGAATCCAACTGTCAAGCTTTGGGTATAAATATGTCTATGACAAGAGGAGAGGCATAGGAGGGCGCAGGTGCATCTCAGGGCATAGAATCCTCCACTCAAAAAACACACATGAAGTACGTTCTATCCCCATGGTATAAAGATATAGTGGAACATATTTTATCATTGAGATGTCCTCCTAACAATGATAGGGCCAAGTACCACATCTTAAGGATGAAATCTCAAAAGTATGTCGTGGAAAATGGGGCGAATTTACTGGAAAGACTTGACGTGGATCCTACTATTGTGTTTAACAGAGCAAGAAGTGGACCAAGTGATGGCTGAGTTCAACGAAGGAATATGTGGCAGACATTATAGCTGGTGATCCACCGCACACAAGATCGTGAGGGTCGGTTTCTTCTAGCCTAAACTATTCGGTAATGTACATGCTCACGTCCGGACATGCGAAAAGTGTCAGAAGTTCACTAAAAATCAAAGGTATTCAACTCTCCTGTTGATCCCAATACATGTTAAATAACCTTTAAGCAATGGGGAATTGATTTCATAGGAGAGATTCACCCGACTTTCAGCAATCAGCATTGATGGATCCTTACTGCTGCAGATTACTTCACCAAGTGGGTAGAAGTCGTGCCCACGAGAAATGATACAAATTCAGTGGTGATCAAGTTCCTCGAATAAAATGTAATAGCTAGGTTTGGATGCCCAACTAAAATCATCACAGATAATGCCCAGGCATTCAAGTCGGCTAAATTTGTAAATTTTTTTAGCGTTACAATATTTTGCTAGGATACTCCACTGCATACTAACCACAAGGCAACAGGCTAGCTGAATCATCTAACAAGACGTTGATGAGAATTCTAAAGAAAACCATCAGTGAAAATCAAAAGAATCGGGACTCTCAGTTCAAGTTCGCACTCTGGGCAAACAGCATCACAACAAAGCGATCTACGGGAAAATACTCTTATGAGTTGGTGTATGGCAGACCTGCAATCTTCCCCATTTAGCTGCCATTCCCTGTGGCACAGTTCTTACAAGAAAGTGAGGAGGAGCCAAATGACCTTATTCGAAGAATGAAGTAGTTGGTGGAGCTGAATGAAACCCAAGAACATGTAAGCCTTAGACTAGCAGAGTATCAAGAAAAAATAAAGGGCTTATTTGACCAGAGGGCTAAAGATAGAGAAATCCAAGTTGGGGATTTGGTGTTGTGGTGGGATATCAGGCGAGCAGATAAAGGGAAGCATGGGAAATTCAACCCTCTTTGGTTCGGTTCATTCAAGGTGGTAGAGGACAAAGGCAACAATACTTTCGCTCTGGAGAACCTAGAAGGAGACATACTTGAGGCACCCGTAAATGGGCAGTTCCTTAAGTTTTACTTTCATCACTGATGAGGGTTGATCCAGCTCACTGTATATATATTTTCACTTTATATGTCGTTCCACTATACTCCCCTTTGTTTACTTCCCCCCCCACCCCCCAATTTCATCTTCCGTATCATATTCCACTGTTTCCATTTTGCTTCATCTATTGTTTGCATTTTCCATCTCATCTTCCATAGCATCCTCCATTTCATCTTCCATTTTGTGTCCACCTGATCATTGATGTAAAATTTTGTCTAATCAATATGCATTTGCGACTCCATGTAACAAATAAAAGCACAGGCATGCAGGTCTGCAGGTTCTCAACGCACTGAAAAACAACACATCGTCCCTAGATGGAGCCCATGTTGGCCTGTGACCACACACAAAGGGGAGAGGGAGAAAGGAAAGCCAGTCTTGACTATTAAAGAGCTTCAGAAGGGACCCATTTTCATCTAATTTCAGTAGAGAGGGGTAAAAAATGTAGCTGATAAGGCATATATAGTGAGCAAACTTCATCTCTACCATCCCCTATCTCATCTCCCTTCTTTACCTACATTTACCCTCCCTTATCCTTAACTTTCCATTTTATAAAGCCCCTCATTGCATTTCTTCATCAGCAACACCGCCCCCCGCAAGTTTTAACCTTTACACCTTAAAAGAATCACTGAAGCTTATCTTTCCGCTGATGCAACTTGGTGGGACCTATGTAGCATTGATGCACTAGCTGAATCTGCATGAAAACCTTCATATGCTGCATTTTTGGCACCTTCCACCTTTTCACACCCTCCAACTTTTAGCACGTCGCATATTGCAGTTCACGGATTTCACAACTTGCCTATCACAGCGCTCGCAAGTTAAATACCTTAGCTTGTGATATGAACTGATCTCCATTTCACTTCACAAAAAATACCACATCAAAAATTGGGGATTATAATGCTTTAAATCTCCACCAACCTCTATCTGTTGAGATCGTCGGTGCATGATGTCGCATCACACACATTACAACTTCATGCTCCACCGTGCCTTGCATATCTTGAATTTTAAATCATATTCCCAAAACATATCCTGTCCCCATTGCAATTTTGCAATGCTCTTTGGGCCCCACTTCCTCATCATGTCATCAATGCCTTCCCCACGTCTTTTATCTCACCCTTGGCAGTAAGTAAAATTGTTCCACCGTGTGTTATGTGCCGCCCATCCCCTTCTAAAGTCTAGTCTCTACTTCTCACTAATCAAAACACAACATGAGTCCTTGGTGGAGAAGCATGTATATGATTGTTCAGTTTGTTCATTAAACTCTGTTGAAGAGTGGAGCATGCGCGGTACAGATGGATTTTCCATTTCGGTTAAGGCAAATCATGAGAACATGGAGTGAAGGCGTTTTGTTAATAGCTAAAATCAAGTAATAGAAATGATATCGCTTACCAATTTTTCATCCACTTCTCGCCACTGTACTGAAGATTCTGTGTTTTGGCCTCCCAGGCTAGTTGTTTTGTTCCTTTTTACTATTATATAGTGATGTTTTGCTAGGTAGATTTAACTTATTCTGTTTTGATTTCCCTGTTGCAGAAGTGATTGCTTGAAGCATGCTCTAATAGTTTTGTTGGGATATTTTGGTTTCACCTGTGTGGGTCGATCTTGACAAAATATTTGGTCAGAAACCCTCAGGGAGAAATCTATATGTAGTGAGTTCTAAGATGAATAAAAGGTTCTGGAATTCTGGAAGAATTTTGTTGTAGTTTTGTATGACTGTGCTCCTTGTGCTCTGAGATACATTTTTGGGAGAAATGTTCGAACTCAATATGATACAGAAATGATATTGGGATTCTGTTAGGGTCCCGTGATTTGGCAGATTGGCAAGCCAAATGTCAGGGTTGTTGGTGTCCCGTGTTTTGATAGTTTGGCAAATCAAAAGACAAGGCAACATTAGAACCAATCATTAGAGTTACATGATCTAGTCCTCCTATTCTTAGAGAGGGATCTCTCAAATGTTTGTTTGCAAAGGTTTATCTTGTGTGCTTTAAGTATTGGTTTTAGACTAGTTATTAAGTGCAGGTGTTTGTTTGTTTGTTTGGTTGAATTGATATAGTAGAACATGAAAGGTCTAGAAAATATATATAATGGAGAAACATCTGGTTCATTGGGCAATGGAGTCAAAAAGAAGTCATGACATAATCATTAATGGATATGGGATATCAGAGGGAAAATCTAACTTGGCCGCAGGATCCTTTGGTTTTGGAATGAGACAGACATCAATGATTTGGAAAGAGAAATTTGATTCTCAATGAAGGGAACTTGAAAACATAACTTGAACAATAAATAAATATTTGATAGACAGGGCTAACCATAAATTCTACAAACATTATTTAAGCAAATAATGACTTCAAGACAACTTTCAAAATGAAATCTAAGATTCGGGGAACAACCTATTTCCTCAAATATTTTATTTCAAATGACTTAGAAAACATAAAAGATTCACTGTTAATTGCAGTCATATAATAGGGAACACCTAATACGTCTATGATCACAACTATAAAGACCTTTAAGCGAATTGTTCAAGCAAGGACAAGGGGCAAGATCAGAACAAACCTCCTTGACTTACTATAAACGAAAGAACTTCAAAGGGAGACTTCAATAACAGTCTTTAAGTGGCAACAAACAAGAAGGGAGAACCATAAATCATGCTAAAACCAACTGTTCAAACTATTAAGGAAATAAACAAGCATGAAGACTAAAGAGAGAGGTTAAAGACTCTAAAATACTTCAACAGAAGAAAACATGAAACAGTGAAGGATGAACAGGTCTAAGGTGCTTCCAAGAGTCATTTCTTAGCCTAAAACTTTCAACCTACTGTAGTAAGAAATCATGGAACAGAATGAAAATAGGGGAAAACATTTAACAGTTCAGAGTACTTCACCAACAGCCAAGCTCATGGATCCAATGATAGAGCCTTCTCAGGAACATGCATGCAACAACATCATCAAGGCTTCCAAGACTTCAGTTTTTTCTTCAACTTCAACAGACTATGTATTTATTCTAGAGAGTTTCAGTATTACAACTAGTGATCAAGCAACAACCAACCAACACTATCTCATATTCTTCAGAAGTATTTATAGAAGAAATGAGGAGGTGGAATGGGATAAAATATCTTCTAAGTTCAATTAATATAGTTTACTGTCTCTCGGCCTTTGAGGGGCTTAATGGAGAACATTCTTATATTTTTCCTGTATTAATTGGTTTACACTAACTATCAAGCTTGTTGGAAAGAATTTGTTGACTTTAAGGCTCTTCGTTATCCTCATAATAACTTCTGCTGTCAGATTACAATAAGTTCCTTTGGTTGAATTAACTGTTCAACCGCATTGATGAAAATTCTCCTGGTCTGGTCATAACTCGGCCTCCTTTTGATTACTTTGAGGCTATAGGTGGCTCTGTGGTAGCTGGGGGATTCAATTTTCCCCTGATGTGGCAGCGTAGGATTTTTGAACTGATAGATATTATTATTTTAACCTAAAACACCTTTAATATACTTGAATCCTGTGTTTTAGGTTTAAACGAAGCCTAATCTTTGTATTATATTCTTCAAACTTTCTTTAATCATGAATCAGGTCTTTGATTTAGTCAAATAAATGGCCTAATCCCTCCAAACTGTGTTAACAGTCTTCAAATATTTTTCCACTTTGATTCCATGATGTCGGTCTGATACTATTTGATTATATTAATCTTCACTGTGTCTTGTTGATGTGCAGATCTGCGGAGGTTTCTTATGGTATTAATGCTTTATGATGCACCGACGAAGCGTGGCATTGAAACCTTTTAAATAGATACCTTTTAATAAACAAGGACTGAAGGATAGTCGTCCTTTGGCTTCAATTTTCTTTTAAAATATTAGAAATACATTAGATCCTGCAAAAGAACACACAATATTATAAAATCTTATGTTTACTGGGAAAACTGCTTCAAAGGGCGTCGGGAGAGAGCGTGGCCGTTGGATGGCTTCATCCAACGGTGTAAATCTGCTTGCGAAATCAAAAGGAGAGCTGGGGAGTGAATAAGTCAGATTCGTCGATTTGCAGAGATCGACAATGGATATTAAATTGGGAGATCAACGATCAAAGCGAACAAAAAAATGCGCCCAATGAAACTTGCGACGCGATCAGTGCGATCAGAGAAGGGCCGACGCGATTGCGCGATCGGGCCATCGCAATCGGAGGTGGGGAAAACATTAAAACACATCCAAAAGAAAACTTCCGATGCGATGGGCGCCTGGTTGTGGGGCCTGGTCTATATGGAACTTTAATAGGCACAGGGCTTATGTATATATGGGCTAATCAGGATCGGGCCTTCGAGCTTGGGCTTTTCAATCAACCCGTTTAAAACTTTCGATGCGATATTCTATCCATCGTTGATCGATTCCTAAGATCAACGGTTCTCTTTATGTAATAACACGAACCGGTGGGTTTAAAATAAAACATAGGAAAAAGTGGGTTTAATGTTTTACAAAGGGAAAAATGCATCAGGGATGGTTTATTATAAGGTTTAAGTGCCAGATGCGGGCTCGAGGGTTATATGAAGCGGTGATTATATCGGGGCTTTGGTACTCAAGGCTTAATCACATCGGAACCTCCGTGAAACATAAAGGCTTGCGCTCGTTGATTCATTCCGATGCGATAAGCGCTGATGGGACTAGCGCTTGGTTCTTAGTGTTGGGGCACGTGTGGGGAAGTGGTTAGGGGGCTTAGCTGAAGGGGGCTAAAGCCTAAAACATAAAACATGGATTTTTTATGGATTTTCAACGTTTTCAAAGGGATTCGAGGGTTTCGACAAAGTTAAAAGAGAAGTTTCAAACTCTGTAAAGGGGTTTTCATAAAAGGTGAACGGGGGAAAATGAAAATAGAGGAATTTATGGGAGTGAAAAGGGGTAAAAAGTGAAGGTTAGTTTCATGGTGGAAGAAGGGAAAAAGGGTCTTTGCAGCAGTATTTTCACTTATGGAAACAATAGAATTTCAGAGTATGAAATGGAAACAACAGTGAAGATTTAAGACTAATGACCAGATGCCTTCATGAGTCTTCAAGAGATAACACTTTTTGCAATAAAATATGTTCCTTGAAGGCTCCAAAATCATTTAGCCACCATTTGGTATGAAATTTTTTATTGGTGGCTAACAAGGGTAACATCAGACCAAGCTTTGGAGTCCTAGGACCTAGCCTTCCTAGACTCAGAGAGGGCTCTCTCTATTATGCAAAGGATGTAAACTTGTTTGCTTTTGTATATTAGTTTTTAGGCTAGTTGTTAAGTATGTTTTTAGTTTGTTTTAGGTTTTGGAGGGGGAACTGCTCAAAGGATAAATAGATAAAAAGTTTGTCAGATTAACTGGGCTATGGGGTCGAAAAGGTCGAGATTGTCTCAAATGGTGGATGAGGTATATTGCAGGGCCGATTTGGTCGAGATAAATGGATTCTTTGGGTGAAAGTGAAATGAGATGGACACTAAGTTTGTGAAAGACAAAGAGGTTTTAAGCATAAATAGTTAAACAACAAACATTCATGTGGTAGGGCTAACCATTAATCACAATAAATAAAACTCAAATTGATATATGCATAAAATAAACAATCAGGTGGTGCATAGAAGTATAAGACCCTCTAAATTTGGGAAAACCACCTTCAGAATTTTTGGAAAACAAATAAGACAAACAAAAAACTCAATCTATGAGGAGGGAACTCCTAAACATCATATTTTGAGCTATTGGGAACTTTGAAATAACACTGCAGAGCATGGACAAAAGTATTTCTTCAAAGCTTGTAATGCTCTGTATTGCTCTATAACATCAAGTTCAGCCTCTAGTTACAATGAATTCTCTTGGATTATATAGGCCAAAGAGAAAGAAACCCTCCTAGAGCATCTAGAAGGCCATTGGCTTAATACAAATATCCGATTTTGTCCTTGAGGCTTTGCAAAGCCCAAGGCACAAAATATATTCAAAAATATCTATTTAAGCTAATAATAGAAAGAAAATTGACTTTTAATGTCTGAAATGGAGTTAAAAATAGCTAAACGCCCAATTGGATGGTCATATTCAGAAAACTGTTTTTTTAGCCAAAATGCTATAGGAACGTAGCAGCAGAAAGAAGCCTGTTTTGCAGACAACTTTTGAGGGACTTCCCGATGTCGAAACGAGGCTGAGATAGCTCTTTGGAAAGCCCTAGATGTCCAATTTTTGGAACTACTTGCGTTTTCCAAAAATGACACCTGAAAGTCTGTCAAAAGGTGGATTGAGTGAAAAACCCACGAGGGTCTCATCTACTGATAAGTGAGGCAGAAAGGTGAATTTTGACTGATTTTTGCCTCTTTCGGGGACCAAAACACCTCCTTTTGATCTGAAAATTTGTGAGTAGCTGCCCCCAAATTTAATACATCCAAAAAAATGACTTTCATGAGCTAAGGATGCTCCTAGCACCCATGGCAGCACCTAGAAAAATGTGCAATTAGGGCCAAAAAACACAAAAAACAAGATCATGTCAATATTTGTTCAATTTTGGCGAGAAAGCCCCTTATGGATTATTATAAGCACGCAAGGAAGATGAAGCCAAGATTTCAAGCATAGATCTATCTTTTTCCATTTTTTTCATCGGGCGCCTCCTTCGGGCAGTTTTGAGCCTTTCTTGAGCAAGTTTGAGTTTTCTTCGAGCAAATTGGTTCAATTTCTTGTAGTGCCTAGTCATCTTCCTTTACAAACCCAAGTCTTTGTTTGTCTTCTCTAATTTATCCTCCAAATGCTTGTTGGCTCTTTCAAGCCATGATTCTTTATCATTTTCTATCTCTTGGACAAGCAATTGTGTGAGAGGATAAGATCGAACAAGGGTTGCTTCTTCTTCCTTCTGTTTCTCCAAAGATTTCCTAAGACCCATAGTCTTAGGCCTTTTTCTTATTGGCTGCTCTTCTTCCTAAATATCATCAAATTCACCCATATACTCTTCAAGCTTGACTTGTGCTTTGTATGCTTTCCTTTGGTATTTAAATGCTCGGGCCTCATAAATTGCCATTTGCCCACTCATTTGTTTATTTTGAATTTGTAGAAAATGTATGATGTCCTTTGACCTTTCTAGATCAGTTTCTAAGTGATGGATTTGGGCTTCTCTCTTTTGCAAAAGCGACTCAATAATTCTAGCTTCATCATCTCTAGCATCACTGTCTATTTGTATGATGTCAAACTCTCTTTATTTTTCATGACTACTCTCTTGTTGTTCAAATTTTTCTTTGCCCTTGCTTTGGATATACTTATTGGCTATTTTTCTCTTTGGCAATTCAACAATACTCTTCTTAGGCAGTTTGCCTCTACTCCTTAGCACCCTAGTGACATTACTAGTCACTGTTGGAGTGATCTTCTTCTTTGCAGATCTGGTGTTTTTAGCCTTTGGTGCTTTTGGAGAAGGAATCATGGTCCCTTGCCTAGGAGAGGCAACAAGCACATGTTCTGGGCTGCTTTGAGGAGAAGAGAGAGGAGGTTTTATCACTAGCACTTGCTCAACTTGGTCCTTTACCCTGCTGCCTCCATCATTTCTTGCTTTGTTGCCCTGTTCACTGTTTTCCTTACTATTTTGAGTTTGTTTAGGGCTGTCAGATTTATCATCTCTTTTTGTTGTTTGACTGCCTTCACTGCCTATCTGTGGAATGCCTTGTTTACCCTCCTTACTGTCTTGAATTTGTTGAGGGCTTCCTTCATTAGGATTGTCTTCATTGGGACTGTCTTCATTGTCATTTTGCATGCTGTCACCTCCCTCACTTTTCTCCTTAGACTCTATGTGTGGGATGCCATTATGGTCACTACTTTTCTGGGAGGTGCTTTTTTCACTGTCTCTACAGCTCTATTGATTGTCATTTTGTCTTTCATCACTGCTTTGAACCTCTTCCCTTTGTTCCCCATCACCACTATCTTGCTGCTCTTCATCATCACTATCCTGTTTGGAATCTTCACTATTCCCTTGCTCATTTTCACTGCTCTGTTTAGGGCTGCTTTGCTCTTCATCCTCCCTAATTTGTTGAGTGCCACTAACTCCTTATCCTTTGGTGAGATTTCTTCACCATCAATAGTATACTCATGGTCATTTCCCTATGATTTGTCACTTGGTTCATGCTTACTACTTTTATTAGTGTCCCTATGTTCCTCATCATCACTAACTTCATGCCTGCTTTCATAGGACTGCTCTTTTTCACTATCAATCATAGGAGATTCTTTCTTTTGAGGAGTATTTTGACTTGATGAAGGAGAGACATAGTGAGTGGAGGGTGAGGAGGATATATGAGATGGGCCATGAGATGAAGAGGCAGTAGCAAAATCTGGATGAGAAATGAAAGTCTCCCAAGACACTCCTTTCTTTTCAAGTTGGTGAAGGACAATGATTTTGATGAGAGAATGATGGAAAAGACTATGTTTTTGCTGAGCAGGAGGTCTCTTTTGGACAAGGGAGGACATCTTGTTTATGCTTCTGCAGAGGAAGAAAGGGAGATTTAGTAACTGAGTTCTTGTGAAATGCATGAGAAGCCTGATGTGATAGGAATAAACTCGAGAATATCTCCCTTCACATGTGAAATACTTCATGATAACTCTCATGAGGGGGGCATAGCTGCTCAATAAGTGAGAAAAAGGAAATATAACTTGGCAAGCATCTTGATGGTCTGGTTTTAGGAAGGATTTATAGTGATTTAGATTCAGGTATGCTTGTTTGAACCACTTTTCTCCTATATAGGGGATCTTAGTTGCTTTGGAGATTGTTGAGCCTCAAATTTGTGTTTTCCTTCACTTCATTTTACCTCATTTCTCCCTTGTCCATCTCTATTTTGAACCCAATTGATCAATAAAAATAGTTAAAATTACTTCTAGAATGGTTTACATGACTGACTTGTTGAAATTTTTGATTGTTGCCATTGTTAAGCATTTTGACCGGAACTAGCTGCAGAATGCATGCATTCCGTAGCTAACCGGCGATTCTGCAGCTACCTTTATGTTTGAGTATGTTCCAGGTGGTCTCTTGAGGAAAAACGCATATGGGCATGATCCACGTCATACCTACATGGTGTGTTGCTCGTTATGGAAGAGGAAATGAATTCTGTGTACGGTTATGCACGTGGGAACACATTTGTGAAGGAAGACTCCTACTAGGACTGTCACAGTCCAGGTGTCTTTTCTCCTTCACGCAGCCACCTCAAAGACTCCTAAGATGATTTGGATAAGGAAGACATCATTCCTAAATTATTGTAATTATTGTTACTTGCATTTACTTTATAAACTCTTGAGTAGGCCGAGAGCTTAGTTAGAAAATTTGTGTTAGATTTGCTGTTGGATTTTGTGTAAACTCTGTGTTACATCTTTGAAGACACAGAGCATTATGTTCAGACTCTTGCATCGTTAATGGATCAGACAAAATTATCTTGAAGGTGTGATTTAATTTGGAGTTGAATGCCGTCAAGTGGTAGAGGGCCCCTGCCTCTTGCACGGATTTCTTTTGCGTAAACTAGATAAGTTTTTCCTAGCTGCCTTTATATTTTGCATTTGAATTGGTAGTTGTTTTTTTTTATATACTGTAGCCATAATTCGTTCCAGTTCTTCCACAAGAAGACATTATTCCAACAGACCAAAATGATGAATGATTAATGACTATGGTATTGTAGGATATCAGTTAGATTTGTATTTGTTTTAACTAGCTACTGTAGCCATAATTCGTTCCAGTTCTTCCACAAGAAGACATTATTCCAACAGACCAAAATGATGAATGATTAATGAATATGGTATTGTAGGATATCAGTTAGATTTGTATTTGTTTTAACTAGCTACTGTAGCCATAATTCATTCCAGTTCTTCCATAAGAAGACATTCTTCCAATAGATCAAAATGATGAATGCTTAATGACTATGGTATTGTAGGATAGGAGTTAAATTTGTATTTGTTTTTAACTAGATACTATGGTTATATTCATTCCAGTTCTTTCACAAGAAGACATTCTTCCAATAGATCATAACACTGAATGATGAATAACTATAGTACTGTAGGAAGTAATTGTAGTTTTTGTTACTCACTATCACAGTTGCACTTGTCCTAATCATTCTTCCACAAGAAGAAATTCTTCCAATACATCCTTAAGAAGTTCAAGATATGACCGTGATGTGATAGCTTAGTTTTTCATTTGTTTTTAGTTCATTTATTTTCAATTGCATACAAGTCCATAGTCATAATTGTTCTACCCCTTCCACAAGAAGGAATTCTTCCAAGATATCACTAAATGATGAACAAACAGATTGTGTAACTTCATAGGTCAATGCATGTTAGTCAGAACAACTCCGGAGTCTCATTTGCATTTAATTCATGAACAGTTACCTCATTTCAAGTTTGATGATGACTTACAGTTTGACATTGTTCTAGTTTAGAAGCATCTTAGGTTCATGATTAAATTAACTCATTGCACTTGCATCTCATAGTCACATTGTCATCCTTTGCACAACAGGTTATTTTAGTTGTTAGAATTTACAAAGACAACCTTCATTATTCACAAAACACCTTCTTGTTCTAACAAACTACAATAGATCCATAACCATAGGAATAGAAGGCAAAATCACTATAAGGTCTGAAACCTCTCTGCAATCTCCTAATCATTTCTATAAACAGAGCTCTTCCTCAAGAAAACTACTTTGAACTAGAATCCAATAACTTCTTGAGTGTAAGTTCTGTGACATTCAATTGCAGAATAGAACTAGGAATTAATCATAGAATAAAAGGGCTTAGGACAGAGTAGTGCATCATTAGTGTTTAATTGTTTAGGAAACATTCCTTAAGTTAAATTTGTGTCATCTGCTTAAAAAGTCATTGTCAAGCTTTTGCTTTCATTCAGTCATAGTTTAGATTCTGTTTCATTGTTTTCAATTGCATTTACCATTCCAAACATTAGGCTCAACTGTGTTTTTGACCACCAACTCCTTTCCATTAGTTTTCTAGGCATTTTCATTATAGGCATAAAACATCAAAAGACCAAAAACATCAAAAATCAACATAAAAGATCAAAAACATCACAAAACACTAAACACAACGCATTAGGAAACAAGCACCTAGGTACATATGGTACATTTCACTTCAGCAGTTTACAAATCCTGGTTGACAATTAAATGAACTTAGTTTAGGAGACTAGATTGAGACCCAACAGAGACAACCCTAGGAGTGAGTTTAAAGTCCAAACCTGCTAGGTGGACATGTTTTCCTTGCAACCTCAGGGTGAAAAACTGTGTTAAGGGAGGGTAATTGGTGACCTCCTGAAATTTTTGGCAAAAATAAAGGCAGCCAACCTCATGGAAGTTGAAAAGAACCGAAGGGGAGTCATTTATTTCCTTAGTTGTAACAGGCTCAAACCTTTTGTGAAATCCACCCTTACTGGCCTTCTTTGGAGGCATAGTTTTGTTTAGGCTTTTCCTTCACTTTCTTACCAACACAGGTCTTTGACTGAATTAAGCCTTTCTTCAAACACTGTATTCCCCTCTTGCAAGACTGTATTTTTCTATGAAAATAAGTCTATTTCTCTAAACTGTGTTTCTTTTCATCACTTTTCAAACACATTTTTGACTTTGAAAACAAGCCTTTTTTCCTTTAGCACAAAATCTACTTTGCTCTTTGTGGATTGTGTTTCTTTTTTAAACAATCAAACCAAACAAGTTTTTAAACTGACAAGGTTCCTTCCTCCTTAAACACTGTCTTGTTTTCTCTTAGTAAACATGGTGGTTTTAAGAATAAATTGTGTTTTTGCCTTCATTGGACTGTGTCTTTTTCTTAACAAAATTGATTCTTAAAACCTCTCAAACTCAAAAACATAGGCGAAGAAAATAGTAAATACCTCTTGAAAATGCGTTGTGTGCTTTTGGAGATAATTTCACTGAGAAAAAATTTGATTTGTGGTGAGTTGGAGGTGTTTTGAGTGGTGCTACGGTCCTGTGCATAGGCATGTAGCACCTACACACGTTATGGTGTTGTCGGGGCGGGCACTGGGCACCCTCTGAACGTCGAGCGAGAGCAGATCACAGGCATGTCGTGCGACGCTACAGGCGCATCACGTCGCGTGTAGAAGCCTTTGTAAAGACGCTTACAGGCGCGTCGCGCTAACTTACAGGCACGTCGCGCCTTCAAATATCTGCAAACTGCTCGCGCAGGATTCAAAAAAACGTTTTTCTTTTGTCCCTTTTCACAATAGAAAATGAACTTCAACTTTGAGAGCTTTTGTAGCTCCTTTTTAAAATGATTTTGAACGTTTTTCCCTCCTTGTGGTGATTTTGACATTTTTGCCTTTGCCTTTGTATTGAAAAAAAATAAATTTGTCCTTTTCAAACAGCTTGTCTTTGAAACCTCCGTTTGACATGAAAGAGGCTTTTTAGAAACACCATCTGGGCGCTTTATGTATACCCTAGGTTTCAACCTCTTACAATTTTCTAAGGACCTGTCTCTGTTTTTTAAATGAGGAATGTTTTTAAACAAACTAGCTGTGTAACTTCTCTTGTTTATCATTTGCAAAATTTCCCTTTAAACAGAACCTTGCCCAACCTTTTTTATCAATTGAAGAAGTTTCTCTTCAACATTTTACCCTTGTAATTGTCATCTGATGGAGGGACTAAGCACAAGACTGCTTGTTTTCTTTGTTTCTTTTTAAACAGACCATTTAGGGGTATCTAGGTGATCTTTACCACTTGTCACTATTGAATATCCTCAAACAACTGTGTGCCCTCTGCTTATTACTGAAGGAGGCACATTCAACATACTCTTCTGGGCACTTGTCCTATACTCCATGTTTCAACCCCTTTAAAGCTCTTTCTATTTATTTGAAAAAGGTTGTTTTCAACATTTAAAACTTGCTCTCATCATTTAGTGGAAGGCATTTCAAAACTATAATGGGCTTGTTTGAATGAGAGATGCCTCTTTTACATAAATCACCTGTGTGAATTTCTCTTTCTATCAGTTGCAGAAATCACTTTTAAACAGAGCTTTGTGTACCTTTTTACCATTTAGATGAGGTTGCTTTAATCAAAATTCTAGCCTTGGTTTTTTAGTGAATGCACTCTTTCAAACACACTATCTCTCAAACTGCCCATTACTGACAAATTTTTCCAAACACTGTCAATATTTGATGAATTTTGACCCTCTGCTTATTTGAAGGAGGTCCTCTTAAACATAAAAACTTCATCCATCTCAACACTATGCCTTGTTGTGTAATATATGTCTTTGCTTTGTACTATATCACTGTGAAGTTTTCCTTTAGAGAGTAAACAATGTGATTGGTACATGGGGAGCGCTCACTGCTAGACATCTTTGAAACAACTTTTCCCTTGACTGTGTTTTCTGGGGTAGTGAAATTATCTGTGACTGCCTTTCAAAGTTTAGTTCATGATAAGGTATAAGAAGCAGCTATCCTTATATTCTCATCCTAGTTCCCTAAATTTCTTTGAAGCTCTCCTTGCCAGAAGACTACCATTGTTGGTTGTATAAGGCTGATTTGTAGGACTGGCCACAATCTGCACTTTCTCTGACTTCCATAGTAAACTGACACAACATGAAAATTTCTCCTGAGGTGCTCTTTTTTCTCACACTCTGCTTAGTGTCATCAATTAGTACATCGCTGTAGAGATGTAAAAACATATTCTTTTTAAGTTTGGAGGGCTTCTTTGATGTTTCATGGGGATCATTCCTGATCTAATCATATTTCTTTAAACAGGGAAAACTCCTCTTTTCTTGATTTGAACATTCATGAGCCTTGCTAGAAAAAAAACAAAGTGACCTCTTTGATGGTGCGTGACCTAGGGATAGACAAGGGTTTTGCTTTGGAAAATAACAAGACATGATGGCTAACTGATATTGAAGACATGGTTTTTGGCTCAAAACAGTCTCACCAAGGAATTTTCCCTAGAACACCATCACCTAGACCTACATACTTTGTCATGGATTTTGAATGGCTTCTTGGGCATGAGTAGGTTATCACATGACAAAGTGATCAGTGAGAGAGGGGTAGACACTTTGTTAAATGTTGGACAGTGAGTTGCATGAAAACAAAGGATTTTGATCGTAGAGAGACAAACTTATAACAACTATAGAAAGGAAGGCTTTGCTGAATTGTGATAGGTATGGAAACTGAAGAGTTTTTCTCATTATAGGCTGAAGGAGAGGGGTAGGAAGACAAAAATTTGTTTTAGGTGTTTTCTAGATGACAAATTGATAGATTTAGATTAGCTTCTAGAAAACTCAGCCAAGGAATCTAGTCATCAAAACAGGTAAAAATACTGATGACT
>CM076577.1:1336616147-1336693953 GCA_034641835.2 Pinus albicaulis | reverse complement strand
AACAGTGGCTCCATTTGGGGAGGGAAACTCCCTTTCAGGAGGTGTCCATATTTGTAGATCTCTGGCTTGTGAAGACCAGTGCCTTATCCATTGGCGCAAATTTCTCTCTTTCTTGATGATATTTCTGAAAATTTACAGCATGATTAGCATCAACCTCATCTCTATCTACTTAGCTATATCTCCTAACATTTTTTCTTCTTTAGGTGCGCTTGGACTAGCAACCCTTTGACATGATATTTTTGAAAAAAGGAAACTATCTAATTCTACACTTATATCTTCCGGGAGTTCAAATTAAACTGATGAACTCCTTTGATTTCTCTACCTATGCTAGATCGACTGTTAAGATTAAGTTGTTTGACAGGATTTCATTTACTAAACTAAAACATGAAATTGAAAAATGACCAAATCAGGATTAGACGGTCTGATTTGTCATGTGTTTGTGGCAAAAAGACAAGCTTCACACAAATATTATTTTTCGCACAAAATGAGATTTAGAAAAATCAGGGCTAGGATACATAGTTTCTTTTTCATCCCTGTTTTCCTCTTTGGTTCTGTTTTTAGCGTGTGGAACCAGTATCTTTTCCTAATCTACTTTAATTGATAATTCAAGCTTACATAATTTGACTATCACTTCTTTCACTAACTTATCAGCAATCAATTTAAAACATGTCCAGTTATGATTAGGCTTGATAACTGAACAAGATATCTTTTGAGCACTAGTAGTGGCATTTAGACTTGCGCACTTTCAGTATGACTATTTTTTGAACATGGGGCTTTTCTGCTATTTTCTAAAACTGCCCTCTTTTCAACTTTTCTAATGTTTTTGTATTTTATGTTTTTGATTTATTTCTTCAAAGAGTGATATGTACAATGAGTGAAAATGTTTTTGAAACTAGAAATCTTGAAAATGGTGGAACTTGAGCATTTTGTCTTTAAAGGGATCTCTCGATGCTCTTGGTCCAGTCAGCTCTTGAAAAGAAAAGTTTGGAAAATTTTCCATTTCAAGCATAACATAAGGGTTCTTGCAAGAGTCTTTGAAAAAAATTTGTATCTGCTTGCTGCTTTTCTCTATACATTTGATTTCCGCTCCTACCTTTGTTGTACATCTTCTTTAGGTAATAAAGATACTCTTTGTCATTTTTAAAATAGATGATGACATCGTCAAGGTACATCATAGTGAAGAAATTCAGAACTGGAAACATGGCCTTTAGGAACATGTCTTTGGTGTCTGGTAGTTTTGCAACTCTAGGTTTGAATTTGGAACTATTTCCAGTGTATTTGAAAAAATCTTTAAGCTGTTTCCTTTGAAGAGGAATTAAATGATGATATCCTGAAGCATAAATTTTCAAAGACATATGATTAGAAACTCCTATCTTCTGTATGGTATGATTTGTTTTGGGAAGGATATAAGTGCTGTTATGGGGAGGCTTATCTGTGTTCCTGAAATCTACACATATCCTATGTCCATTTGTTTTGGCTTTAATTGTTAATGTTTGACCAAGATTTTTGCATTTATTTTTGTAAGGGTTACTTCTTGAAATGATGGCATTGTCATAGTGTTTTAAACTGTTTTCCCGACATGTATTAGTATCTTGAACAGTTTTGCATACTCTAGCAGTTCTTAATCTCTGGTGAAATGACAGAATTTTAGCTAGTTCAATTAGCTCAGGTGTCTTGGGACTACTGTCATCATATTCCATTTCATTAAATTCATCATACATTTTCCCTGGATTCATCAAAGTGGTTGCAAAAGTTAAAGCTTTACTTGGAGAGGTAAAGTTTTGGGATGGTGAAGCATTTAAGTATGGTAAGAACATAAGACTCCCTTGCCCCTAATTTCCAAAGAGATTTGTACTATGTAAGCCTTCCAGTGCTTCTATTTTGAAAAAAGTTTCTGATTGTACTTTTGATGTTTGTCCTTGGTTTGAGAAACTTGCTTGAGGGTGTAGGATGTGTTTTGTTTTCTGATTTATCTCTATTTCTATAAAATCAAACTCCCACTCTTCAAGACATAATTGTTCAGGGTCATGATAGTTTTGAGTATCCAGCTCATCATAGAGAATCTGGGGCCGTTGATGCGGTGTGCCTAGATTTGTTTCAATTTCTTCTACTTGTTTATCAATGTCTTCATCAGTATGTAAAATGAAGGAATTTAGGTCTGAATGTATGGAATACATAGGGATGTTATCTGGCCTTTCTTGGCTGCTAACCATATATTTCATGTGTGATTCCCGATACAGTATTATTGTTTGATTAAACACAGGAATGGTGGCGTAAGACATATGTAGCAACAAAACTAGTAGCTTTGTAGACTTTAATAGTAAAAATACACGAGGTATTTGGAATAATAATTTATTAATAAAATATGATATGATAAGATATAATAAGATGATTGAATGTTTACAATGAGGCCCGGCTTATATAACTACGCAGGTGGCCTTTCACGAACAGGCATGTCTTTTAGACATGCCTTTTCAGCTAACTAATGACTACTTAATATAATCAATATTTGATTATTTAGTAATTATATTTATTCTATTTTATACAAATTATATTTGTTACATTGCCTCTTCCTTCAGAAGCTTTCTCCTCAAAGCTATATTTCTTAATAATTGTCTTCATCTTTAATCGCTAATCATTTCCTCAGTTCCTTCACTTAGCTCAAGTCATTTTTTTGCTCAGCATGTAAATTCGTTCCCAGCACTATCTGAGAGCTAGGGTTTTTTTTTTAAATTTAAATTTAATTAATTAATATTAAATTAATTAATTATATATATATATATATATTATTAATATTATTAATATAATTATATAATTATATTGTTAATATTATTATATAATTATATTAATAATATTATGTCACTTATATATATACACAACCTTAATACCATATATATATATATATATATATATATATATATATATATATATATATATATATATATATATATATATATTTATTAAGGTATAGCATATATATCAACTTATATTGACTAATCGAATCGAGCTTAAATGAAACTGGTATGTCATCACACCCCGCCCACAGAGAATCTGACTAATCGAAACGACACAATCGTGGTCACACCACACCCCGCCGACAGAGAATTCACGCCGTTTGCTGAATAAGTGTCACTCCCATGACACAACATATTGACCACTCAATAAAATCGTCGATTGGAGCATATGATAGGTCAGATCGATTGCAATGGCGTTTGTAGAAGAGTATTCCTGTTGTATTAGCTTGATGTCAATGGCCATTGTTGCAATCCCTTCTCCGATGGTTCCAGTCTCAGATATCACAGAAGAACAACTCGGATCATTTCTGAAATAAGCTCGATATATTCTCGGTGCAATCACAGTAAGATTAGTTCGGATCATAGAAAGATATGACGCGCTGTTCGTGATCTCGGAAACCGACAGCTGTTCCTGGTAAGCTTTCTCTACAAAGATGACGGGCGCGTAGGAAGAAAGAATGAAGTGTATGAGTGGGTAGGGCACTAGATTCATCTAGAATTCCATTATGTCCACGTTCAGGGCACCGTCGAACCGAAGGGAGGCGGTCAAGGAAGAGATGACCTGTGAAACTAGTCAGTTGAGATTGGTGTACGTGGGCCACTCTATGTTCGAGTATACCGTCAAATGAGGCCACTCATTCTTTGAGTTTTTATCCAGACTACCTGGGTGGTTAACTCGCTGAAGAACACGAACATTGAAGACTGCCAAATCATCAAGAGAAAAAGGATTCGTACTTTTGCCTTCAGAGTTGGGAACCACTGGCACTACTACTGCCCAAGTGCTCCTGCTCATATCTTCAATCTGCTTCCAGACTTCTTCATTTGGTGCATTTTTGTCAGCAAGAGTTATTTTAGACGGAATTTTATCACTGCAGCTTCCTTTTTCCGCACTGCAGACCTACCATTCACGGCTTCATTTATTTTCTCGGCTTCTCCTCCATTTGTTTTCAACGCCTTTTGCTTAAGTTTTTCTACCTTCGAGGCATCTTGTCCTTTTTCCTCAAGTTGTTTCATGACAACCTCTCTTTCACCTTCATTCCTATCATAAACAGGGGTTGCACATATCTCAGAAATTTTTTCCTGATCAATCTCAACCTTTGGTGCAGTAATAATTAAATTGTCCTCACCCACCATGGTTGTTTTCTTGAAGGAATTTACATTCTCCAAACCTTCAAAAGCATGCTTTTTCTCAAGAACCATTGATAGCAGTTTTTCATTGACAACCTCTTCTTTGGGCACGACTGAATCTAACAAATTTTCATCCAGCCTAACACTACTTGCTCCCAATTCAACCATTTCTTCTACATTAGCATTGTCACTGGTTGTTGAAGTAGGTACTGATATTAAATCCTTTTCTCCTATAACCTTATTATCTTGATTTACTGTCTCCACCTTCTCCTCATATTTACCATCCTCATATTTAATTTCTTTAGTGCCTGCATATAGACAACCCTCCTACTTCATAGATACCTTCTCTATATCATCCCCATTTTTAAAGGCTTCGTTTGGGACTTGAGGAACATCCTTCTTTGAAACTGCTTTTTCCTTTACGTCTTCAACATCTTTATTTTCAACATCATTTTCCTTATGATGGATTTCTTCATAAATTTTCTTAAGACGGGTTGTAACTTCTGCACATGAATTTTCTAGTTGCGGAAATACATCCTAAATTTTTTTAGTCTTCTCACTTTCTTCAGGTTCTTCATGTAATGGCACATTGTATGATAAACAATGTTCATAGGTTCGTACACTACGTTCATAGGCTTGTAAGATGATGTTGTGCCACTGTAGCAACAAAACTAGTAGCTTTGTAGACTTTAATAGTAAAAATGCACGAGGTATTTAGAATCATAATTTATTAATAAAATATGATATGATAAGATATAATAAGATGATTGGAAGTTTACAATGAGGCACTGCTTATACCCCTATGCAAGTGGCCTTTCACAAACAGGCATGTCTTTTAGACATTCCTTTTTAGCTAACTAATGACTACTTAATATAATCAATATTTGATTATTTAGTAATTATATTTTTTCTATTTATTCTATTTTATACAAATTATATTTGTTACAACATATCTAGTTGAATATTTCCTTGAAGCTTGGGCCCCCAAGATCTGGATGAAAGCATTCCGTACTTGGGAGGGATGTCTGCTACCACTATGTCCATGACCAGGTGTTTTGCAGGTACTTGGGACAAACTGACACAAAGATCTTTTATCGAGCCTAGACACTTGACTCTGCTTGAATCAAACGAACATAAGTCTTCATAAGGTTTTGTTATTTCTAGGTCTAATCTTTCCATTACTACTTTCGGCATGAGATTGTGAGAGGCCCTGGAATCTAGCATGGCATTATGTAGGATTTGGTCATGTATATTCAGACTAATGTAAAAAGGAAGAGTGGTTCCGTCTTGATATTTTCCTTCTATTTTTGGTCCAAACAACACCTCAGGGGTATCATCAGCTATGTGTAAAGTATCTGCATCATTTCCTATGTTTAGGACCTTTAGCACTTGAGATTTGTATGAGATTTGGGCAATAAGTTCGTGAGAGGCATGGTGATCTTAATTTTGGCAATTTCCCCTTCAAAACTGAAGGGTGCTTGTAGTTTAGATAGATTTGCTTCAGTTTTTTCAGCCACGACTTTCTCTATATTATTAATTTGCTGATTTTGATTTGGGGTTTTGTTCAATACAGTGGTTTCGGGGATCTTAGTCGAGGTACTAGGACAGTTAAAATCAAGGCTTGCCTGACTAGTTTTGTCTTTGTTTTGGTCAGTTCTCTTAGCCATGATTTTGTTACTATCTGATGTTCTTTTAAGAATGGTATCGGGGGTATTGGTAACAGCAGTGTCTGAGCTATTAGAGTTGTCTTGATTTTTCTTACTCCTAAGATCATATTGCCTATGGAATTCCATTATGGAATTTTGTAATCCTACCTCAGGATCTTCGGGTTCTCATAATTTGTTTCATTTTGGTTTGAGGAGAAGAAAACTTGTTCTTCTTCCATGAGGAAAACATCACCCTCACTATTAGAACCTATCAAGTTTAAGTAATTTTCGTCAAGTGGTTCCATATATCTTTCTACCTCATCAACATAATTTCATGGAGAGGTGGCCTGACCTGTTGATCATTTTCCCTTGGTTTGTTTTGAGGTGGGTCTCTTCTAAAGTTTTGGTTCTGGTTTCTGTTTTGAGGATTTGGCTGGTTGTCCTTAAGAGGTGCTTTTTCATTTAGATTCATTCTTTCTCACATTCTCTCCATGGTTTAAACCAGGTTGTCTATTCTGGGATATGAGGAGGAAATTGAAGGCATGACCTCATCTCGGTATGTGAATTTATTTTTTGATCTTATCCTAGCTCTTTTCTCGACTAAGTTGGCTTCAGCACTAACAACTACTTTTTGCATTTCTTCTAAAGTTGCAGGGTCTCTTTCTCTTAGTTGGTATGTCATATCTAGATCGAAACCTTCGGGAAATTTTGCTAATGCTGAGCCAAGTGGAGGTTTCATGTGAGGCGGGAGGGCATTATAGACATTGTTGAATCTAGTGCAATAGTCCTGAACACTTTCCCCCATATTCCTTTTAAGATTTTTATAGCCGGAAAGCATTTGGATGGGGTTTTTCCTGATTTCCCACTTGTTTATGAAATTTTGTAAAGTGCTGGGAGATCATGTATATTGTTAGGAGCTAAGCTTTTAAACCATTTCTTGGGTTCTCTGCCTAGGCTTTGGGTGAACATTCTCATCTTTATGGTTTCATCTTCTAATTTCATATAGTCAAAGGCATCAATGATTCTATCTACATGCTGTTGAGCAGTAGTAGCTTCAGTTCCGGTGAAGTATGGGATTCGGGATTGATAATCATTTTGCAAAGGTACCAAAGGCAGTGGTAACATTAAGGGCGCATACCAAGTTGCCATGATGGGAGTTGATGGTAGATTTACAGTATGAGGGTTTGTAGTATGGGATGAGGTGATTTGCATAGTGGTGGTATGGATGGGTGTGGAGGAGGTACTTGGACTTGTGGACTGATTCTGAGCAGATTTGGGGTGATAAGAGCCAAAGTGGTGGATAAGTTGAAAATCAGGAGGTGTAGTGGGTGAGGCTTCTCTGCTAGGACTCTGTTGCAAATATCAGGGCTCAAGATCATCAATTTTGATTTTACTTTGTGACTTGCTTCTAAAAAGGGCTTTTGCTGAACTCAAGTCAAATTGGGAATCTTGCAAGGATGTAAGATGTTCAGGTACAAAGCTTGCTTTGTGGATGGTCCTATCAGTAGCTGAGTTACCAGCTTCAGGAGTTTGCCCCAAAATCTTTTCTGGGTCATCAACTACGATAGGGGGATTCGGGTTCGAGTGAGATCTGGTATTAATTCTTCGTGAAGCCAGATTTCAAGGTTAAAGCTTAGAGAGGGTGATAGTTGTGATTATTTTTTGGATAGTTATCCTCTCTAGGGTTTTTTCTAATGTGAGTAAGGTAAAAAAAAATGAAGGATAGTGGAGTCACCAGGTGGATTTTCTTGAGATTTATGGTCCACCACCAATACTGACAAAGTTGTTTTTTAGGAAAAAAAATTTCTAGAAAACTTTTATGTGAAAACTTGCAAGAATGACTTAAAACTTAGTTCAACAGTTTGCTAGATTGTTGAGAAATCTATAGTTCTATTTGCAAGTTATTTTGTTGATTTCCTATGTTTAGATGAAGATTTCTGAATCCCTAAGTTGTACTTAGTTTGTCACTGATTTCAGAGGCTGCATCATGAACTTGGTGTTTTTTGGAAAGGCAAGTCAACATGATAGTATGATTTATGAATTTTTTGGTTTTTTATGGAATATTAGGCCTACTGGAGGTTAGTGGAGTCGCCAGGTGGATGTTTTGTTGTTTTTAGAGATATGTATTTATGGTCCACCACTAATAATTGAGAAAAAACCAATCTAGGGATGTTTTTTGGGGTTTTCTGAGTTCCTATATGTAGCCCTGAGGTTTGTAAGAGTTTCCTATAACTAAATCATCATTTTTCTAATATGGTGAAACAATAAGAGTTTACTCTAAATGATTTTATAGGTTGTTTGTATAATTTTAATTTTGAAGGACAAATGAGTCTACAAGAGTTTGCTAGATTGTTATGTACTCAGTAGGTCCCACTGTGATCTCCATTATGTTATGGTGGCGATGAAGTGGTTGATTCACTAGATATCCTTGAAGACATGGGATTTATGTAGTTCTAAGCTGTACTTAGATTGTCACTAACTCAGAAAGGTCCCACCGTGATCGCCATTATGTTAGGGAGCGGTGGGATAAATCGACAAGATAGTCTTCTTAAGGGATGCTGAAATTTTTAGGGAATTATAAGTTTGTTTATTACTCAGAGTCCCACCATGATCACCATTATGTTAGGGTCCTGTGATTTGGTAGATTGGCAAGCCAAATGATAGGGTAACATTAGACCAAGCTTTGGAGTCCTAGGACCTATCCTTCCTAGACTTAGAGAGGGCTCTCTCTATTATGAAAAGGATGTAAACTTGTTTGCTTTTGTATATTAGTTTTTAGGCTAGTTGTTAAGTATGTTTTTAGTTCATTTTAGGTTTTTGAGGGGGAACTGATCAAATGATAAATAGATAAAAAATTTGTCAGATCAACTGGGCTATGGGGTCGAAAAGGTCAAGACTGTCTCAAATGGTGGACGAGGTATATTGCAGGGCTGATTTGGTCGAGATAAATGGATTCTTTGGGTGAAAGTGAAATGAGATGGACACTAAGTTTTTTAAAGAAAAAGAGGTTTTAAGCATAAATAGTTAAATAGCAAACATTCATGTGGTAGGGCTAACCATTAATCACAATAAATGAAACTCAAACTGATAGATGCATAAAATAAACAATCAGGTGGTGCATAGAAGTATAAGACCCTCTAACTTTGGGAAAACAAATAAGACAAAAAAACAACTCAATCTATGAAGAGGGAACTCCTAAACATCATATTTTGAGCTATTGAGAACTTTGAAATAAGACTACAAAGCATGGACAAAGGAAAAGATTGAAACAAGACCTCTTTGACTTAACTAAGACAACCAATAATTCAGAGAGAGATTTCAGAAATGGAGTTTTGATTAGCTATGAGTAAGCAAGGCGTACCGTGAATCATACTAGACAACATATATAATAACCATTAATGAAATTGATAGCAAATTCTTAGGGTACCAAAGAGCAGTTAAGAATTCTTTGACATAACCAAGAAAGATGAAAACATAGAAGCTGCAATGAATCATGAAACTTGAGGTGCCTCCATGGGCATGTCTCAAATCTATTTTTTAATGACCTACAAGAGGCAATAAGCATGAAAACATGTATGATAAACTAAGGAAACATAACATATAAGGAACACAATACCATTCACCAAGCCATGGAATCCTACAAACAATCCTCCTCCACCATCCAAGTCATGCAAGAGATTATCCACTTCATGAGACAAAGTGTTTCTTCAAAGCTTGTAATGCTATGTATTTCTCTATAACATTGTTATAGCATCATTTCTCACTCTGACATGATTCATGATTGCTTTATGGATTTTTGGGCACCCATTCCTACAGACTTGGACAAATTCACTTAAAAATGCTGGTAACTCTCATAATGCCATCTTGCCCGTGTTTTCTGTATACGCTGCAGTACAAATGACTTTTCCGCGTATGCCATTAAAATGATTAAAAAATACATAAAAATCTCACTTACAATAAGTTGGATGGTTAACAGTAGTTCAACGAATTTAAAATAATAAATGAACTGTCCAACCGCTGAAATACTTGAGGGACTAGTGCTTCCTGCGGGGCAACATGGAGAGAGAAAGGTCAGATATATCTCATGGTCTCATCCAGCCCATTCCCCAGCTCTGCATTCCCAGCCCACGGAGGAACTTTTGTTTCCTTGAGACGGGCTGGACATCCCTGAGCATGCTATCTCACTGGTGCACCTCTGCCAGCTGGGAAGGAGTCTTAGCGAGGCAAGGGCTGGACGGATCCGGACGACGGTCTGCGAAGGCCTTGGAAGGATCAGGTGATCTCTCCACTTGATTAATTTTGTACGTACTATTTATAATACAGAAGTATCATGCTGTTCCCGAAATAAACGTGTTAGTGTATGCTTTAATGTATGAAGAATATTTGTTATACAAGCATTCATCATGATTTATTTAATGTTTAATATGAATCTCACTAACATATAGAGTAGAAATATGCTGTACAACTTGTCCTTTGTGCTGGTTTCTTCTTGTATTTCAGGTTAAGGAGGAAGGACGGTTGCAGGGAGTTTGAACTCCACGTGGATCTACTTCAAACGTAGGACCAACGAGTAAACCTCTCATTCTGCTCTATTTAGTTTTTATGAATGTGCATGATTGTGTGAGTCTCTGTTAAATAGTACGCCCCTGCTCTGTGGAGGTTGAATCCCAACCAACCTCTAGGGTGTTAATTCCCCAAAACAGAACTGGCGACTCCACTGGGGATCACATTCTTGTGATTCTCCTGTTGGGTTGTTTCAGCTGTTTGGTAGGTTGCCAACAGTTTTTTCTGTCTTTTACAGTCCAGTTTGCTTTCTTGCAGTCAGTCTGAAGTCTTGGTGTCTTTCCCAGACTTGTTCTTTTTGTTTTTCATTATCTTTCTTTGTATACGCTTTTTTGTTTGCACACAGTCGCGTATACACGCGAGTTTGTATAAAGGGACCCGCGTATACGCGAGTTTCCCTTAACACAGACACGTATACACGCTGGTTGCATAACTGCTAGGTCGCGTATACCTAGGCAGATTTTGAAATTTTAAGATTCTGGTGTTTTTGGTCTTTTCTGGCTGTGGAGGCCTATGTCTGCAGAGTCTCTGTACTTACTGGAGTGTGACAGAAGTGGTTTCAAGTCTTGTTTCTCTTTCGTTTGTCCGAAAACTAATATTTTTGGCAGAGTGTTCTTGTTGGTGCTGGCACTCCTGGATTGAGTTCCAAGATTGCTTTCTGAGCATTCTTGGATGTTCTGCGTTATCAGAACAGAGAGCTTCTGCTCACTGACTCGCTCCTATCTTTGTGTTGTGCTTTGCATTGCGTTTTTTGCTTTGTTTTCGATTGGTTTTCTTGAGTTTCATAGGCTAGGTTTTTGTTGCAATTTTCAAAGAACTTTTCTTGCTTCTTTGGAGTCTTTTGTTGCGGCAAGTTTGCACTATTCGTTTAGGCTGCTTGGCTGAGTTTTTGGTCTTCCGTTGCTCTTATTGATCTTGCTATCATTAGCTTTATAAGGTTTGGGGGCATAGTTGAAGTTTATGCTTGAAATTCGGTCTCATTTTGGCTTGAATTGGAATAGTTGTGCTTGGTCTTCTTAAGCTCTTGTTTTATAAAACTGAAAAGCCCAAAAAACATTCGTTTTGCTTTTTGTTTTTTGCATTTCAAAAACTCAAAAAACATTTGGTCTTGTTATTGTTTTTGTTGTTGCATTTTTCATTTTCGTTTGGCCTTATCTTTTGGAGCTTTAGTGAAGTTTCTTGCTTCTAGTTTTTGGTTTGATTTTGAGGAGAAGTTGTCATTTGGTTTCTTTTCCTTGTTGTCAAGTATTTTTGTTGTCTTATACTAAGAGTTCTTGTTTCAAGAATTGGCTTTCTGGATAACAAAAGATGAGTTAAAACTGAAGGAGCTTTTTGGGAAATTTCACCTTGTTTCAAGGGACTTTTTGCATCTTAGAATTTACATGCTAGTGGTCATTTGCATTAGGTGCATTGAATCATTTAGTTAGCTTCTTAGTTTTTGAAAGTATGAGTTTGTAATTCGAAAAGAAAAATACATTTTTTAGTCTCGTAGAACTTATATAGAAATTTCTCTTCATCGAAAGACAAAGAACTGCATGTGCATGTAGTCAGGTTTTTATTAATTTCTTTTGCGTCAGAACATCATTGGTTTCAACTCCATATCCTTATGACTTAATACAACAGCCCTTAAAATAAGCGATTTAATCTAAAATCAAGTAGCAAGTTTTATTAAGTGTCAATCACCAACTAGCTAGGTTGTAGGGCCTTGGAATAGGAGAGAGGAGAGTTAACTCTCCAAGGCCGCTCAAACAAACATAGAAGTTTATTAATTGAGCGAAACTAACTCCGTGAGGTGGATCGGGGAGCTCATCCGAGAGTCAAGCGCGAGGGTGCTGGAAGGTTAAGAAGACGGATACCCCCTCCGATTAGCCTAATCTGACCTCAAGGACTGTTCCGCCCGACTGCAGATACGATTGGTGTCCATAGTTGCTGCCTTTGTGTCCCACACAAATGTGTGACCGCGGGGGACCACCGTGGGTACCCAGGCAGACACGCCGCATCACTTTCGCATCTTCTGGGGGTGCCCTTGCGAAGCTTGGGTGCTTGAGCCGGCAAAGGCTATCGTTAGGAGGTCGGCGTAATTTTTTCGGATACCTTCGCTAGTTGTTCTGGGCCCTAATCATCCCAGACTGCTTTCGGAAGGCCCTATACTTCGCTTTCCTGTATTTTGGTGTCCGGTCCTCATCACCCGTAGCGGAAATACTTGGAGGCTGTTTGCTTGCTGTTTCTCAGGGTTTTGATTTTAGTGAGTGCTCTTTGCTCCTAGCTTGCCTAGCTTTTCACTTTTCTTGAGTCTAATATAATAAATTTGTAAAAGTGGCTGATCAAGCGCCTCGACGTTCGAGGAGAGTCCGGGGGTTATCCCCCGAGAGTGCAGAGCCTTCTTCGAGAAGGCGTAGGAGCGATCTAGCAGGTGGTTTTCACCCTGTAGAGTCTGACGCTGTGGAGAGAGATCCTCCACTTAGATCTGAAGGTTTCGTTGCTGATTCCGGTGTCGGTTCCGAGAGGAGCGTTCTGCTCACCTCGAGAGTATTGTTTCCTCAGGAGGAAGATTTTCAGATAGAAGATATACCTGAGCCTGCAGCTACAGGTCCATATCCTCTTCCTCTTGATCATCCGTTTGTTATTCAGTACGTCGGACCGGAGTCTGAGAGACCGCCAGATCTTCCATATCTTTCTTATCTTTCGATGGCCACGACTGGGAACGCGGCTTCTACCGTGAGTGCTGCGGGCATTCAGACCCCTGCTTCTGTCGAGGCAGGGGGCACTCTTGCTCTATCTTCGAGTGCTTCTAGCACTGCTATGTTTGGCTCTGGGTTCACCCAAGCATATGCTTCTCACTCTGGTCCCTTTGTTTCAGGGATGTCCATTGCTGGAAATCCCTCTTTTTCCTTTACCGCCGGTGCAGCTGGATCTACGCCCATGTCCAACATGGCTAGTGGATCAGCTTCTTTTCAGGGTTTCCCCTTTGGGACTGGGCATATTCCTAGTCCCAATCCTTCTTTAGGGTCGTTTCCTTTTATGTCCCAGACCCAAAGTTTCAATCCTTGGGCTCAGGGGCCAAGTTCGACTGCTTTTATGGGGTGGAATCCTATGTTTGCAACGTCGGGGGCAGGGAATCAGTTCATCGCGAGTCATCCAGGGAATGCTTCTTTCCCCGCATCGAGTGCTTATCACTTTTCTTCCTCTGCCTATCATGGAATACCTACTGTGGGCTTCTCAGGTATGCCCGCCTCAAGAGGTATTCTCCGCCTGGGAAGATGAGTTGACTCTCTGTTTCTTCTATCATTTTTATAAAATAATGGTGAAGTCCTCTCTTGTCCTTGCGAAGTTCTTTCTATGTGCATAATACATTTCGGCCATCATGTACCCCTTCTGACCTCATATATTAGGGGGTATCTGTTATAGCATCATTTCTCACCTTGACATGATTCATGATTGCTACATGGCTTTATGGGCACCCATTCCTACAGACTTGGACAAATTCACTTAAAAACAGTGTAAAATCCTCCATACGCGACTATGCCCATGTTTTTCCGCGTGTATACGCGAGTACAGCTAGACTTTTCTGCGTATGCCATTAAAATGATTAAAAAATATATAAAAAATCCCTAATTTCGCGCTGGGTTGATGGTTACTCAGGTAGTTAAACCACCCCAGCCCGTGGCCAACTGTTTCCAACTACTGAAACTACTTGGAGGGACTATAAAAAGTCCTCATGTGTATGGCCTAAGGGAGGGAGAGAAAGTATTGATATTATACTCTGTTGGTTCCCTATCCAAGTCTGATTCCCCGTGCCTCCTGCACTTTCCCAGTTCATTGTAGGAAACCCTTGTTTCCTTGAGATACACATCCCTTTATATGTTATCTCTCATGCACCAGTTTGGAAGGAGTCTTAGCGAGGCAAGGGTTGGACGGATCTGGACGACGGTCTGCGAAGGCCTTGGAAGGATCAGGTGATCTCTCCTCTTGATTACTTTTGTACGTACTATTTATAATACAAAAGTATCATGTTGTTCCCGAAATAAACGTGTTAGTGTATGCTTTAATGTATGAATAATATTTGTTATACAAGCATTCATTATGATTTATTTAATGTTTTATATGAATCACACTAACATATAGAGTAGAAATATGTTGTACAACTTGTCCTTTGTGCTGGTTTCTTCTTGTATTTCAGGTTAAGGAGGAAGGACGGTTGCAGGGAGTTTGAACTCCACGTGGATCTACTTCAAACGTAGGACCAACGGGTAAACCTCTAATTCTGCTCTATTTAGTTTTTATGAACGTGCATGATTGTGTGAGTCTCTGTTAAGTAGTACGCCCCTGCTCTGTGGAGGTTGAATCCCAACCAACCTCTAGGGTGTTAATTCCCCAAAACAAACATCAAGTTCATCCTCTGGTTACAATGAATTATCTTGGATTATATAGGCCAAAGAGGAAGAAAACCTCCTAGAGCATCTAGAAGGCCATTGGCCTAATACAAATATCTGATTTTGTCCTTGAGGCTTTGAAAAGCCCAAGGCACAAAATATCTTCAAAAATATCTATTTAAGCTAATACTAGAAATAAAATTGACTTTTAATCTCTGACATAAAGTTAAAAATAGCTAAACGCACATTTGGATGGTCATATTCAGAAAACTGCGTTTTTAGCCAAAATGCTACAGGAACATAGCAGCAGAAAGAAGCTTGTTTTGCATACAAATTTTGAGGGACTTCCTAATGTTGAAACGAGGCTCGTGATAGCTCGTTGGAAAGAACTGTATGTCTAGCTTCTGGAACTACTTGGATTTTCCCAAACTGATCCCTAGAAGTCTGTCAAAAGGTGGACTGAGTGAAAAAACCCGGGAGGGTCTCATCTGCTGATATGTGAGGCAAAAAGGTGAATTTTGATTGATTTTTGCCTCTTTGGGGGACCAAAACACCTCCTTTTGATCTGAAATTTGTGATTAGCTGCCCCAAAATTTAATACATCCAAAAAAATGACTTTCATGAGCTGAGGATTCTCCTAGCACCCATGGAAGCGCCTAGAAAAATGTGCAATTAGGGCCAAAAAACACAAAAAACAATATCATGTCAAAATTTGCTCAATTTTGGCAAGAAAGCCCCTTATGGGTTATTAGAAGCATGCAAGGAAGATGAAGCCAAGATTTCAATCCTAGATATGTATTTTTCCACTTTTTCCACTGGGCGCTTCCTTTGGCCAGTTTTGAGCCTTTCTTGAGCAAGTTTGAGTTTTCTTTGGGCAAATTGGTTCAATTTCTTGTAGTGCCCGGTCATCTTCCTTTGAAAACCCAAGTTTTTGTTTTCCTTCTCTAATTTATCCTCCAAATTATTGTTGCCTCTTTCAAGCCATGATTCTTTATCATTTTCTATCTCTTGGGCAAGCAATTGTGTGAGAGGATAAGATCGAACAAGGGCAGCTTCTTCTTCCTTCTGTTTCTCCAAAGCTTTCCTAAGACCCATAGTCTTAGGCCTTTTTCTTACTGGCTGCTCTTCTTCCTCAATATCATCAAATTCGCCCATATACTCTTCAAGCTTGACTTGTGCTTTGTATGCTTCCCTTTGGTATTTGAATGCTCGGGCCTCATAAATTTCTATTTTCCCACTCATTTGTTTATTTTGCATTTGTAGAAAATGTATGAGGTCCTTTGACCTTTCTAGATCAGTTTCTAAGTCATGGATTTGGGCTTCTCTCTTTAGCAAAAGTGACTCAATAATTCTAGCTTCATCATCTCCAGCATCACTGTCTATTTGTATCATGTCAAACTCTCTTTCTTTTTCATGACTACTCTCCTGCTGTTCAACTTTTTCTTTGCCCTTGCTTTGGATAGACTTCTTGGCTCTTTTTCTCTTTGGAAATTCAACAATACTCTTCCTAGGTAGTTTTTCTCTACTCCTTAGTGCCCTAGTGACATTACTAGTCACTGCTAGAGTGATCTTCTTCTTTGCAGATCTGGTGTTTTTAGCCTTTGGTGCTTTTGGAGAAGGAATCATGGCCCCTTGCCTAGGAGAGGCAACAAACACATGTTCTGGGATGCTTTGAGGAGAAGAGAGAGGAGGTTTTATCACTAGCACTTCCTCAACTTGGTCCTTCACCCTACTGCCTCCATCATTACTTGCTTTTCTACCCTGTTCACTGTTTTCCTTACTGTTTTGAGCTTGTTTAGGGCTGTCAGCTTTATCATCTCTTTTTGCTGTTTGACTGCCTTCACTGCCTATCTGTGGACTGCCTTGTTTACCCTCCTTACTGTCTTGAATTTTTTGAGGGCTGCCTTCATTAGGACTGTCTTCATTGTTATTTTGCATGCTGTCACCTCCCTCACTGTTCTCCTTAGACTCTATGTGTGGGTTTCCATTATGGTCACTACTTTGCTGGGAGGCGCTTTTTTCACTATCTCTACTAATCTGCTGATTGTCATTTTGTCTTTCATCACTGCTTTGAACCTCTTCCCTTTGTTCCTCATCACCACTAGCTTGCTACTCTTCATCATCACTATCCTATTTGGAATCTTCACTGTTCCCTTGCTCATTTTCACTGCTTTGTTTAGGGCTGCTTTGCTCTTCATCCTCACTAATTTGTTGAGTGCCACTGACTTCCTTATGCTTTGGTGAGCTTTATTCACCATCAATAGTATACTCATGGTCACTGCCCTGTGATTTTTCACTTGGTTCATGCTCACTACTTTATTTAGTGTCCCTATGTTCCTCATCATCACTAACTTCATGCCTGCTTTCATAGGACTGCTCTTTTTCACTATCAATCATAGGAGATTCTTGCTTTTGAGGATTATTTTGACTTGATGAAGGAGAGATATAGTGAGTGGAGGGTGAGGAGGATATATGAGATGGGCCATGAGATGAAGAGGCAGTAGAAAAATATAGATGAGAAATGAAAGTCTCCCAAGACACTCCTTTCTTTTCAAGCTAGTGAAGGATGATGATTTTGATGAGGGAATGATGGAAAAGACTATGTTTTTGTTGAGCAGGAGGTCTCTTTTGGACAAGGGAGGACATCTTGTCTATGCTTTTGCAGAGGAAGAAAGGGAGATTTAGTAACTGAGTTCTTTTGAAATGCATGAGAAGCCTGATGTGATAGGAATAAACTCGTGAATATCTCCCTTCACATGTGAAATGATTCATGATAACTCTCATGAGGGGGGAATAGCTGCTCAATAAGTGAGAAAAAGGAAATATAGCTTGGCAAGCATCTTGATGGTCTGGTTTTAGGAAGGGTTTATAGTGATTTAGATCCAGGTATGCTTGTTTGAACCACTTTTCTCCTATATAGGGGATCTTAGTTGCTTTGGAGACAACCCTAGGAGTGAGTTTAAAGTCCAGACCTACTAGGTGGACATTTTTTCCTTGTAGCCTCAGGGTGAACAACCGTGTTAAGGGAGGGTAATTGGTGAACTCCTGGAATTTTTGGCAAAAATCAAGGCAGCCCACCTCATGGAAGCTGAAAAGAACCGAAGGGGAGTCATTTATTTCCTGAGTTGTAACAGGCTTAAACCTTTTGTGAAATCGACCCTTGCTAGCCTTCTTTAGAGGCATAGTTTTGTTTAGGCTTTTACTTCACTCTCTTTCCAACACAGGTCTTTGACTGAATTAAGCCTTTCTTCAAACACTGTTTTACCCTCTTGCAAGACTGTATTTTTCTATGAAAATAAGTCTATTTCTCTAGACTTTCTTTCTTTTTATCACTTTGCAAACACATTTTTGACTTTGAAAACAGGCCTTTTTTCCTTTAGCACAAAAGTTGCTTTGCTCTTTGTGGATTGTGTTTCTTTTTTAAACAATCAAACCAAACAAGTTTTTGAACTATCAGGTTCCTTCCTCCTTAAACACTGTCTTCTTTTCTCTTAGTAAACATGGTGGTTTTAAGAATAAACTGTGCTTTTGCCTTCATTGGATTGTGTCTTTTTCTTAACAAAATTGATTCTTAAAATCTCTCAAACTCAAAAACTTAGGTGAAGAAAATAGTAAATACCTCTTGAAAATGCGTTGTGCGCTTTTGGAGATAATTTCACTAGGCAAAAATCCTATTTGTGGTGAGTTGGAGGTCTTTTGAGCGGTGCTACGCTCCTGTGCACAGGCGCGTAGTAGCTACACGCGCTGCGGTGTTGTCGGGACGGGCACTGGGTGCCCTCTGAACACCGGGCAGGTGAAAATCACAGGCACTTCACGCGACGCTACAGGCACATCGCGTTGCATGCAGAAGCCTTTGTAAAGACGCTTACAGGCGTGTCGTGCTAACTTACAGGCGCGTCGCGTCTTCAAATTTCTGCAAAATGCTCGCCAAGGGTTCGAAAAAACATTTTTCTTTTGTCCCTTTTCACAATAGAAAATGAACTTTAGCTTTGAGAGCTGTTATAGCTCCTTTTTAAAACGCTTTTGAACGCTTTTCCCTCTTTGTGGTGATTTTGACATTTTTTCCTTTACCTTTGTATTGAAACAAAATAATTTTGTCCTTCAAACAACTTGTCTTTGAAACCTTCGTTTGACATGAAAGAGACTTTTTAGAAACACCATCTGGGCGCTTTATGTATACCTTAGGCTTCAACCTCTTACAGTTTTCTAAGGACCTGTCTTTGTTTTGCAAATGAGGAATGTTTTTAAACAAACTAGCTGTGTAACTTCTCTTGTTTATCATTTGCAAAATTTCCCTTTAAACAGTACCTTGCCCAACCTTTTTTATCAATTGAAGAAGTTTCTCTTCAACATTTTACCCTTGTAATTGTCATCTAATGGAGGTACTAAGCACAAGACTGCTTTTTTTCTCTGTTGCTTTTTAAACATACCATTTAGGGGTATCTAGGTGATCTTTACCACTTGTCACTCTTGAATATCCTCAAACAACTGTGTGCCCTCTACTTATTACTGAAGGAGGCACTTTCAACATACTCTTTCAGGCGCTTGTCCTATACTCCATGTTTCAACCCCTTTAAAGCTCTGTCTATTTATTTGAAAAAGTTTGTTTTCAACATTTAAAGCTTGCTCTCATCATTTAGTGGAAGGAATTTCAAAACTATAATGGGCTTGTCTGCATGAGAGATGACTCTTTTACATAAATCACCTGTGTGAATTTCTCTTTCTATCAGTTGTATAAATCACTTTTAAACATAGATTTGTGTACCTTTTTACCATTTAGATGAGGTTTCTTTAATCAAAATTCTAGCCTTGGTTTTTCAGTGAATGCACTCTTCCAAACACACTATCTCTCAAACTGCCCATTACTGACAAATTTTTCCAAACACTGTCAATATTTGATGAATTTTGACCCTTTTCTTATTTGAAGGAGGTCCTCTTAAACATAGAAACTTCATCCATCTCAACACTGTGCCTTGTTGTGTAATATATGTCTTTGCTTTGTACTATATCACTATGAATTTTTCCTTTAGGGAGTAAACAATGCGATTGGTACATGAGGAGTGCTCACTGCTAGACATATTTGAAACAAATTTTCCCTTGATTGTGTTTTCTGGGGTAGTGAAATTGTTTGTGACTGCCTTTCAAAGTTTAGTTCATGATAAGGTATAAGAAGCAGTTGTGCTTCTTATATTCTCATCCTAGTTGCCTAACTTGCTTTGAAGCTCTCCTTGCTAGAATAGTACCATTGTTGGTTGTATAAGGTTGATTTGTAGGACTGGCCACAATCTGCACTTTCTCTGACTTCCATAGTAAATTGACACAACATGAAACTTTCTCCTGAGGTGCTCTTTTTTCTCACACTCTTCTTAGTGTCATCAATCAGTACATCCCTGCAGAGATGTAAAAACAGATGCTTTTGAAGTTTGGAGGGCTTCTTTGATGTTTCATGGGGATCATGCCTGATCTAATCATATTTCTTTAGACAAGGAAAACTCCTTCTCTTTTCCTGTTTTGAACATTCCTGAGCCTTTCTAGAAACAAAATAAAGTGACCTCTCTGATGGTGCGTGACCTAGGGATAGACAAGGGTTTTTCTTTGGCAAATAACAAGACATGATGGCTGACTGATATTGAAGATAGGTTTTTTGGCTCAAAACAGTCTCGCCAAGGAATTTTCCCTAAAACATCATCACCTAGACCTACATACTTTGTCATGGATTTTGAATGGCTTCTTGGGCATGAGTAGGTTATCACATGACAAAGTGATCAGTGAGAGAGGGGTAGACAGTTTGTTAAATGTTGGACAGTGAGTTGCATGAAAACAAAGGATTTTGATGGTAGAGAGAAAAATTTATAACAACTATAGACAGGGAGGCTTTGTTGAAATATGATAGGTAGGGAAACTGGAAATTTTTCTCGTTATAGGTTGAAGGAGAGGGGTAGGAAGACAAAAATTTGTTTGAGGTGTTTTCTAGATGACAAATTGACAGATTGAGATTAGCTTCTAGAAAACTCAGCCAAGGAATCTATTCATCAAAACAGGTAAAAATACTGATGACTAACAGATTCCAGATTAAGTAATGAGTAGTATGTATTTTTTTCTTTGTTATCAGTAATCTCCTCTTCAGGTGTAATCACGTTTCATTATATTCTACTTTGATGGTTCGTGTAACATAGCTACCGATGATCTATAATTTTATTCATGAATTCGTATCAGTATAACACTTAGGTGTTAACGCTCATGTAATTAAGCTTTCCGTATTATCGTAATTCGCGCTCCACAAACCTCTTTTGTTATCCATATTTCATTTATATGTGTTTCCTCTAAGATCATAGGGGATTGATTCTTAAATCTCTTAAGCTTGTCTCTCGTGGGTTCCTTCTCCGTTCTCCCTCAACGCCTATGCATATTTTCAAGATTTTTTCTCATTGTTTTATACTTGGCCCATTTAAAATTTACTAAGCCTCGAAGCCTCTTGAGCCCTCCCATAGTATAATGAATTCACATGAATCGACTCCAAGACCTTCTCACTCCATGAACCACCAAAACCATCATTTCCTCATTCAATATTTTGTCAAAGGAATTTTATGTTGTTGTCCACTTTTAACCTCTGATTTTAAGATGTCCTAGGCACTAGCCTTTTGTAACTCAAGGCTGTCTCTAGGAGCTACAACACTCCCCATGGGGATACACTTGGTCTTATATAACCTCGGTCCAAAAACTCTTGTAGTTGCAGTTTTAATTATAACAACTCTGGGGTACTCATTCTGTATGGGGCTCTAGAGACTATTGTAGCTCCCGGTATTAACTCAATTGAAAAATAAATTCTCTTTTAGGGGGGAAGTGAGGAATTTCATCTGGAAATACATCCTTGAATTCTCTTATGACTGGTAAGTTTTCTACAAGTTCTTTTTTCAGTTTTCTATCCCAATTCTTCCACATGTACAACATACATGACAACCCTTTCTTGCAGTCCTTTTCAACTGAAGTGTTGAAATCTATCTAACTGATATTGGTTTGGGTTTCCCTTTCACTACTACTAGTTTTCTCTCACCATCTATGTAGTGTATTGTTTTATCTAAAAAATTTAGTATGGATTTCTGTTTTTCTAACCAGTCCATTCCTACTAACACATTATAGGATCCTAGAGGCAAAATATTCAAATTCAGTTCAGTTTCATACCCATTTAAATTTACAATAGTCTTTGGTAACTTATGAGTCACTTTTATTTTTGTTCCTGTAGCTAACTGAACTAACCATGCTTGTTGAAATTTTTCTGACAATAATTTGCACTTTTCCACCATTTGAGGATTTATATAACTTAAATTTGCACCTAGATCTATCAAAACAGAAACAGGTTGTTCAACAATCATACCTTCTATTTCGACCATAGTTGATTGGTGTTCAACTTGACGATCTTCCAGTGCAGCACTGATTCTGGGGATGTTTCTTGCCACGTTATTTACAGTAGTTGCCTCTCTCAGCACTTGTATGTTTTGAATGGTTCGGTGAGGGTAGTCTTGTATCATATGACGTTCTCCAACACCCCAACACTTTAGTGGTTTCCTCATTTTTACAGTTCCATCTCTTTTTCTATTTCCATCTATTTGTTTAGATCATGTTTGTGATTGGGCTAGTTGATTTTCTCCAGTTTTGTTAAAATTCTTCTTTTGGTGTTTTTTCCCAAAGTTCTTTAAGTATGTTGGTTTTACTCTCTTTCCACTAGAGTTGGATTTTTCTTTGTTCTACCAGTATTTCACTTTTTCATTTCTGCCTTGGAACTACTGATAACACAATTTTGCCTTGCGTAAAACTTCATCCATTGTCTTTGGGTTATCAAATTCTATCCTCTCCTTGTAGATAGTACATAGGCAGTTTAAAAATCATTGTACCTTGGCCTTCTCTTCTCTTATATAAGGTACATAGCGAATTAGGTTGGTAAATTTGGTAACAAACTCATCGATGGTAATTTGTCCCAACCTAAGCTCATGAAACCTTTTGGCTTTGTCATCATAGTATTGTTCATTCAAATATCTAGATTTAAATTTAATTTGGAAATCTTTCCAAGTGACAGTTTTCTCATCTATCACATGAACCATTTTGGTTTTCTCCCATCACAAGGTAGCCTTACCTTTTAATTGGTAAATAGCCAACCTAGCTTTCAAATTACTTCCATATGCATAAAATTGGAAGTATTTTACTATGTTTAGAGGCCAAGCTTCTGCATCTTCCTCCTCACCATCATAGGAGGGAGGTTTAATTTTTCAGAATTCTCCTTGCAATTCCTTTTTCCTTCTAGACTGCTGTCTAGAGGCTTCATCATCCTCAGATTCTTCTGAGTGGTTTTCAGTTTCCTTTCTCTTTCTACGAGAACCTTCACCTTCGTGACTGGTCCTGGAGGTTAATTCTTTGATTAACCTTTATTGCTATTCGTTGTCTAGTGATAATATTTCATTGTGGGTTGTTAGTTGCATCATTTCTCTTTGCATCTGTATCATGGCCAACAACGGAGCATTGGGATCTGGTGGATTTTCTGCACCACCCAGATACATACAACTCATCCCCTTCACTCATGGTTTCAGTTGTACGGTTTTGCACTAATTCACTGTACACAAAAGTAAACATTAGTGTATATTTAAAAAAAAAAAACAATTTACAACAACAAAATTCTTGGATTTATATTTTCTGGTGTGAGCACACATTTAGGCCCAGTGTTTTAACATGGGCTCTGATACCATTTGTAACAACTCCGATTCCAATTTATTTTTTCTATTTATGGAATTAATGCCATTCACATACAAAAAACTTAATGTGTTTCGTCACACCCTGACGAATACTATCTAACAGACATTCTGGTTGTTGTACTTTAATCTAATTAATTGTCGAATTCTCGTTCAATAATTATCGCCAATTATATTTTGTTCTCACTTACTGTTAGCGACCTTTCTTCCTCCTTGTGTCATTAGACCATGATTGAGAGGTCGGTGCATTTTCTAGTATAACACTACTATCATGATTTTTATTTCTATTGAAATCTTCTTCTTAGGACCATAGTCCAACTACATCTTTCTAATTAGTTTCCTTGTCATTTATTTGACCAATGGATAATGGAAAGTTGTAGTTAAGGTCTCATCCTTAACTCTTACTCTATAATTCATTTCCTAATTTACGTCATTCCAAAGCTCTATCCACAAACAATAGAATTTCCACACAATTAGTATTTTATTTATATTCCTTACCTTTATTAAGGTGTTACATTACACATATATAGCATTACACTTATTCCCTTTTTGACATAGCTATAAATATATATACGAAACCTTAGTTTTGATTTGACCTCTTTTTATTTACACATCGAATTTGGAATTTTCCTTCCACGTTGTCCCTATGAACCTACATAATCACATATTGATACACACAACTCTTATATGTATATGCAAAACATTGCTTGTTCTCAAGAGTCTCCACGTCATTAACTATGAGTCCGGTCAATATATTTAAAACAATTTTGATATTTATGAAGGTTTTAATGGAACTTCGACTCCATATGGATTTACGCCAACTATCTGAATCGTATTTTGGTCTCGAGATCTTGTTTCATTTATTCAATAGTACCTAGTCCTGACAGTCATCACATGGCTCATTCACTTGTTGATTTAACCCTGCAGCTACGTGCTTAATTCTCCATTGTCGGTTATGTGCTACGTGGACAATTGAGATCTGATAGTATCGGTGGCTAGGGTTCCTTCCTGCATTTCGTGTTTTCTATGTCACTCTTTACTATTATTCTTATTTGTGTAGGTATTAGTCCCTCAGATTCAAGAGCTATTTTGTTTTATCCTGAGCTGAAGAACCCCTTTCACAGCGGCAAGGTTAAGCTCTTCATTCCCATTATATATCTCAGGTAATAACGAGACCCCCCCACTGTTTTTTATTTTTATGCTATTGAATTAAACTTGTAGGTCTCTGGCTTATTCATTTTGTTTTTGTTCGGTCTGAGATGATTAATTTTCACCCTTTATCCCTGTAACTAATTCGATTTGTTTCTCAGGTTTGCAGTGATAGGTTCATCCCCATCACATTGTGTCCTTCACCGAGAGTCCCTTTGTCAATTTATTATACCACTGTGCCAATGCAATTGGTAAAATCTCCTCAAGAATGAAAAATCAGTGACTCCTTTGTCTTTGTATTTCTCAAATACGATTATGCCTTTGGCTACCATTGCACATTGGTTGGGAAATTTCATTCTCGTATTTGCAAATTGATTTCAGTTCTGCGTTTATTTTGTCTTCGTTGAAATTCAATTTTTCAATTAACATTGTGACTGTCTGATGTGTTTTTGGTTATATGCAGGTGAAGGATTTACCACATGGGAACCCTTCCCTCTCCCACACACATAATTTCTCATGGTTTCACCTCCTTACTTCATTTTCAATACCTTTACAAGTAAACCTTATACCTCCATAGCTATGCTTTCTCTCTAATATTACACTCTGGTTTTCCAATAATTTTCTACCTTTCGATTTATTTGTTGACTGGCTCTTCTTGATTAGAGAATCCAACACCTTCCTGGTATACGTTCCTTTATTACATCTCTTAGGGTCATGTAAAAATTAGTGGACCATCCAACTAATTTGTTCTAGAGTTTGTCTATACTTATTGGTTTTGAAGTTAATTAAATCTCAGAGATATAAATTTCTACCCTATCTTGAGTTAATGAAGTTCGATTTCCTCCATTGAAATTTGATCGATTTCTTTCAATGGAGTCTCTTTACTTCCTACGATGTTATTTATTCCATATGCGTAGGTGTTTTATGTACTCAATCTGTTTGTACAATTATTTTCTTAATTGGAATTGAAATTTCAACGTTTAGAATAGAACAAGGTTTAAACTTTGTATTGCCTATATGGTACATGAAATCTACCATTCCACATTTCCCCAAATTTTAACTCAATATAATATCAACACATGTTGAGGTAAAAAGCTTCCCGATTTCCATTTATAATAGCTTTGATTTTTGGTTTTCTCACCTTCTTCATGTGACTGTTCTCAAGATATCTTTTCTTACAGGTTCAATTTTCCTAGGATATTTAGTAAGGTAATTATTACCTATACTTCTATTGTTATCTATACTTCAAATTTTTACTATTATCTGAAGTCTATACTCCAGTACTAATTCTTAATTTCTCATTCTGTGCAGGTAACCTTTAATAAAATATTTCTCTTTACCACTACTGCTAGCAATTTACATATCCAATAGTAACTTTGGATTTCCCTTTTTCAGGTTGGTCCAATAACCTACTTGGGAATTTCTTTTATTCTATTTCTGAATAAATCTCAGAGAGACTATGTATTTATAAATTTCTAGGATAGAATCCCCAAATATTTTCATAATTATTTGGACATAATTTTTATTTGACAGTATATATATGTGGATATACATCCTTTGACTTAATATAACTCAGTATAATTTAATATACTCTACTTCTAGTGTTGAAGTTTTTTTTACCATTTTTCATATGATGTGTTCTATAGGACTCGTAATTCAATTTTGTTAAATATTTATGAATTCCTTATTGTAATTCTGGCATAATATTATGTCTTAGGTATAGTATCCAGATCTTCAAATTCTACCATAGTAGAAGATTTTCTTTGAATGTTCTAAATTCACATTCATTATCATACATGTTTTCATTCTGTAGTAGTTTATTTAACAGATTTTCATGGTTAGTAAAATAATTCTACTGTATTTACTTTCTGCATAGACTGATTCATATAGTTCACCTAACCTCAGATTTAAACCTACTTCAAGGTTTAGACATTTTGAGGGTTGGTACTCTTCACATAATTATCTATGCAACACTAAATATCTACACTATATTTATTATATAAGATTTTGTCAAATGCACAAATATAACTCTTACAACAAGTAAAATTTTTCACATTATTTTCATACCCATAATAAAATCCTTGACATATTTAGCTAATTTCTTCACTACTAATTTAACTTCAATATAATAACACAATTACAAGAGAAAATGAATTAACTTTTGCATATCAATTCTAGTAGACTATTTTCCACCCAACCTATGAGCTCTTTCTCCACAACTCCCCCTGAGTAGGGATCAAACCTTCCAGTAGTAGACAAGCTCTTGTCTACCCATAATTTTCTTATTTAAGCCTACTTTCCCATCATCTTATTTCCATAATTGTGTCTAGTTAATCAGGATGTTGTTTTCCTTTTTGCCTAGGCTTTGCTTTTGTTTTTTCACAAAAGTACTTTAAAACTAGCTTTTTCCTCTTTCTAGTTTTATTCCACCTCTTCCCAGTAACTTTCCTCTTTATTGGGGTATCTTTTTATATTTTTATCTCCAATCTAATTTTCAATATTTAATTTATTTTCTCCAAGGATTTTTGGAGAACTGGGAAAGTCTTGGGAACCTTATCCATTGTCATGGACTTGGATTCTTGATATCTAATTATACTCTAGTCTTTGCACAATTAATTCCATTTTCATTTTATTAAATTAAAATAATAAAATATGTCCACAATAATTGTTTTCCCTTGGGTCCACTTGACCCTTTAGGATTGTTCATTTGTCTAATAAAAGTAGAGAAAATGGGGATATTACATAAGGTCTTTGAACATCTTAAAGAGGCAATGTGCCAAGCACCAATCTTAGCTACACCAGACTTCACAAAAACCTTTATTGTGGAATGTGATGCCTTAGGAAATGGAATTTGTTTTGTTTTAATGCAAGAAGGAAGACCCATTTCTTTTGAAAGTCATCCAATAAAAGGAAAGTATCTACAAAAAGCCATTTATGAGAAGGAAATGTTGGCAATACTACATGCACGAAATAAATGACGACCTTACCTAATGGGAAGACACTTCAAGGTAAAAACTGATCATGATAGTCTTAAATACTTTTTGGAATAAATACTATCTTTAGAAGAGCAACAAAAATGGGTCACAAATATGTTGGGTTATGACTTTGAAAGCATCTAAAAAAAGGGAAGCTAACTGTTGTTGTAGATGCACTCTCAAGAAATGATGAGGAGGTGGAAACATTACTTTGTGGCATTTCTATTATCCAACCAGATTGGATAACCGAAGCAGGGAAGGAATGGAAGAATGACGAGGAAGTGTGGACACTCATTCAAAAGTTGCAGTAACATCCCAATACATCTGATACATTTAGTTGGAAAAATGATTCCTTATGGTAAAAATATCGCTTATATATTTGTAATAATTCCCAACTAAAACAAAATATTCTTTTGGAATTGCACACCTCTCCCTTAGGATGACAACCTAACACATGGTGACAAAGAGTATCCCACCATCAAGGCAACAAAGGGATCCCAAAACATAAATGACCATCCATGATGAATACATATCACATGACATAAACATCAAGATTCCACATCATACATCAAGCAATCATCGACACGACATAAAACACCTCACAACAATAATCAATGAATTACATGGAAACAACACTTCATATACCTCAACTTTGATACTGGCTGAAGAATAGGCTGCTCAACTGTTGGATCTTAATGCACCATCAAAATCGTGGAGTCGAATGATATGAAATCGACTGCCCACACTCTGAAGTCTGACATCGTTACTCCACTCTCGAAGATGGCCTAAAAATATATGGCTCATATGGAAAATTTGACTGCACCACTGGATTCGTGTCACTGAGAGGTGTAGGATCGAATGTCAATTTTTGAATTCTGACACTCTTGAAATCTGGGTCGTAGGGAATATTTTAGATTCCCCTTAGATTCCTCAAATACGCTACTCCATGGTTGACTGGAAATCTATAACTCAAAACAAGAATCTAACCTCACCATTGAGACCCTTGTGAAATTCTGAGAAGAATGAGTATAAAATTGACCTCATTCTGAGTCCGGAGAATTTCAACCTCTAAGGACTCTAGAAGATTCCCTCAAGGTTCTCGAAGATTCGCTTCCACTGGGAATATTCAAATCCACTGCTCAAAATGTGAATCTGACCTTGCCATTACATTCCCTGCAAAAATCTAAGAAAAATGACTGTAAACTTGAATGCATTTTGACAAAGAGAAATTTTACCTCCCAAAGAAACCTTGGGCATCAAAGTAATATTCTTTTTCTCGAAGTGTGTGCCATCGTTCTGCCTCCTGGAACTATGTCATGGTTCCATTGTAGGGAACCCCGTTCTCCATTCCGATCTCGAGCTCCTCTGTCCCATTCCGTTATGCCTCTGTTCTTTTTGGTCGAATGGAAAATAAGAGTGTTCAAATATCATTTGTGTGGCAGATATTTCAAAGGCCAATGGGATGGCAGAATGGTATATAAGGTAATTTGTTAAGGGGAGGTTGGGGCATCAAATCCCGCCTCCCCCGAAAATCCACATACGTATATTTTTCTGGACCGTTGAACAGAATGTTGTTTGAACATGTTTTGGTTTGATTTATTTATGGTGTGTTGTTGGTTTATTTGGGGCCGCCCACTTGGGGACCAGCCACATGGGCCAGGCGGGATCGACCCTCACCGGTCCCCTACACCCTTGCCTCTAGTAGTGGGTTGTTAACATATCTTACGTTTTTCAAAGGTTGGGGTGGTTGGGGTCTACTCCACGCGGCCCCGACCCGACCCGTTTCTGTTTTAAGATATACGTTTGGTGTCATGACGGAGGGCGCGGTGGGGGTCATGGCCCACCACCCCATTATAATATTTATTTTTCTATTTTGTTATAATATGATATGGACCATGCAGTGGGTTGGCGTGGGTGGTGGCCCGCCACCCCCATTTTTGTATTTTTTTTTTTTTTTAATATAATAGTGGTCATTTTTAAACTTAACAAAAATAAGGGCCATTGGGCAAATTAACGAGGCTACAATTTTGCCCATTTTCAGGAGCTGGGTTCCCTACCAGTTTACGGTGAATTTGTGGGACACTTAAACCTGGCCCACTTCCCAACTTTGACCAAACTTTGACTCACTATAACTTCTCCATATGGGCTCGGATTGGAGATTCGTTCACACCGTTGGAATCAAGGCGATGAGAACTTCAGTCTGAACCTAGTTCGAGAGAAATCTGACCACTTTGAAATTTTACCTATCATCAGCCCTCTTGGTCTCCTGAGGGTGTCTGGAGCCACCTGGATCACAATTGAACCCTCTGATCTATGGAAGGCTACCTTAAAATCTAAGGAGGGCCTTTTTGAATGGTTGGTCATGCCTTTCAGGTTGATGAATTCTCCCGCAACCTTCATGAGGTTGATGGACAACATATTGCGGCCATTCACCAACTCATTTGTGGTGGTGTACTTGGATGACATCCTTATCTTCATCCACACTTTAGAAGAGCACCTCCACCACATCCGACATGTCCTCCAAACACTGTGACAACACAAGTTGTGTGCCAATTAGGAGAAGTGCACTTTTGGCATGACCTAGGTTGAATATATGGGATACATTATTGATGAGTGGGGGGTGCATGTGGATTCAACGAAGATCCAATTCATTCAGGATTGGCCAGCCCCAACCACTCTAATAGAGCTCCACAAATTTTTGGGTCTTGCCAATTTCTACTGCAGGTTCATGCTGGGGTTCTCTCATATCACTTGGCCCTTAATGCAAGTCACCAAGGGAGGAGCGAAAGCATAATTCTTTTGGTCTGAATATCAACAGAAGGCATTTGTAGATTTGAAACATTTCCTTTACTTTGCACTAGTTCTCACATTACAAGACTTGCAAAAACCATTTGAGATCGAGACAGATGCCTTTGACTATTCTATTGGGGAAGTTCTCACTCAACAGGGGCAACCGGTGGCATATCACAGTGACATACTTTCTGACACAGTTGGGAAGTATCCCACTTATGACAAAGAGATGTATTCCATTGTGCAGGATTTCCCAAAATGGAAGCATTAAATTTTGGGGAAGGAAACGGTAATCCACACATACCATCGACCCCTGCAGTTCATATAGGCACAAGGGAAGTTGTAGATCGATTTCCATCAGAAGTGGTCCATGTTGGCTTAAGGGGTCCTGAACTAGGTTCAGAGTGTTCTGTGCAACCAAAAAAACCCTCCAACTACTGGCCCTTTCGGCAGTGATATTCTTGTGCAAATCAAAGTCTCACCCGAAGCAGTATGGGGGGGTGCTAGGACTAGGTTTCCGCACCTCGAGGGAGAAATATGTTGTGGATCTAACCATTTTCAATATGATATAACCAATATTGTTCTGTGATATTGGTTTTAACCCGATTCAGACCTAACTTCAATAATCCCTTAACATATATGCAAATTCATGCAAACATGGATCTATTATTTAACAAATTGAACTTAACATAAACCTTTAATAGAAACTGATATAACTCTTGCGCAATTACAAAGATCTATAATTAACTCAAACAAGTACACATCAAATAAAATAAACTGCAATATATTTATAAGAAAATCAACACATTAACACATAAATAGAGATCATGCAAATCAACCAATAGTTCTATCATAACTTCTCTTTAATAGCAGATCTTCAATTATTACAATTCTTCTCTTGTGCACAAAACCGCAGAGTCCTCACACACAACCCAAGAATTAGGTCTTCGTGCACATAGCCACATGAGCCTATATCTACTCAGACTTATCACAAAAATTGACCAAAATCACATAAATATCAGATCATCTATGACTCAATTGTATAATTTATCCTTGACTCGGCTCTTACATGCCTTTTTATATAACTTATACACACTAAAAACATGGAATCAAACTGTGGTTTGAGCCCCATGTTTTACCCTTTTACCCGTTACAAAAAGAAATAGATTGACTCGCCCCAAATCCCCTTGACCTACCCGTTGTGCTTTAAAAAAATAACAACATTGAATTAAACTTGACCCTAGCCCAACAGTCCACATACCTGCAACAATTTCATTTGAATTTCAAGTACAAGAAAGGTAACACTAATAATGTTGCAAACTGCCTCAGCCGACCACCAATCGTGGTTCTAACCACCTTTCTCAACTCTTGTGGGCATGAGACTTCCGACTTCCTATTTATCTACAAAAGCGATCTAGAATTCAACAAAACATACAAGACACACTTGGAGGGTAAGAAAGTTCCATATTGTCACGTCCAAGATGCATTTCTTGTTAGGAAATATATATATTACAAAGCAATGCAACACATCAAATATGAGGAAAACACAAGCACAAAAAACACATAAAACCTTAGAGACACAGATATATGTGGTTCACCCAGTTTGGGCTATGTCCACCCCAAACAACCAGTCCTTCCTTTATATTATTCAGCAAAATGAAGAGACAACCTACAGGAGATCCACTGTAATATCCTTTGTTCTCTCTCACAGTCTCCCTATCTGTTTCTTACTCTGCGAATACACATACAATACACAACTGCAATACAATACCCTCATACAAAGTGAGGGGTTGCTTTCTAGGGAAAAAAACCCTAATCTAAACATAACTTCTACCGTCAGATCATCCACCTAATAAATGGCCCAGATTGGCTAGAAATTACTATATTAGAAATCCGTCCCCCCTGGACCCCCCAGGCAACGTTTAATTACGGGTGGCGTTACCGCCCCATTAAGGTACATGGGTCCAATGTGTTAGGGCCCCGTAATTTTGGAAGATTGGCAAGACCAAATTTACATGGGTAACATCAAACCAATCTTTGGAGTCCTAGGACCTAGCCTTCTTGGACTCAGAGAGGGCTCTCTCTATGTTTTCTTGCAAAGGTTTTAACTTGATAGCTTTTAGGTTTTGATTTTAGGATAGTTATAGGGATTAGGGTTTGTTTGTTGTTTTGGTTGGGTAGGTTGTCAAGAGAAATAGGTAGAGTAAGAGAGGATCAAACCATTGGGCTATGGAGTCTGCAAAGGTTTTGAAAAGTAAGAAAATGAGTCAAGGATAGCTCAAAGGGACAGTTGACAAGGCCAAATGGATCTAAGAGTTGGAAATACTGAGAGGGGGGTGAATCAGTATTTTTTTCCAATTATTATTTTTACCAATTAGATCACTTATATTTAGAACACAATATGAACAATAAGAATAAATGCTTTTATTAATTTCTTCTTTACAATAAATCAAGTACAATATATGTAGGGCTCCAACCCTAGATGAAGACACCAATCTTCAATTTCCTAGTCTCCAACCTGTATTTTCCAAGCATTGAATTGGACTTCCAAGGCTCCAACCTTGTCAATTCTGAGGCACCAACCTTAGGGGCTCCAACCCTATATCTGGTATAGGCTCCAACCTGGTCTATTGAGGACTCCTATCATCTAGGGCTCCAACCCTATCTTCCAAGGCACTGACCTTGACTCTATAAGGCCCCAACCCACAGCTTCACTTCATCAAAATATCTTTGGTTATTCTTCATGACTCCCAAAGTCATCTTCAACGAGCCCTGACAATCTTCACTTAGTCTTCATTTTAGTCTCCACATTACGTCATCAATGACAACCTTTTCTTCTTAGAAGGTGTCACCACTGCTCTTCATCGTACCCAAAAAATTTCTCCAAGTTACCTCATGATGGTTTCAATGCATCATGGTCTAAAATAATGTCTCCAAGATTAGCTAAGGCTTCTCAACAAGCTGTCTTCAGATGGCTCCAAGATAAATGTACAAAGTCTTCTCCAATATGCTTTCACACTGCTCTTAGAGTGTTCTTCAACAGGTTATCAAAACTTGAAGTGTCCTTCAATTATGCTTCAATTAAGGGTTTCCAAAATGTCTTTAAGGCCAATGTCTTCAAGGGAGTTTTTCAATGTGTATTGTCAATCTTCTATATCTTCTCATGTCCAAAAAATCTTCACATATTCTTCTAAAGACACCTCAAGGTCTGGTCCAAAGTTTTCTTCAGAAAAGTATCAAAAACTGCTCTAGAAGTCTTCATTGGATTCTTGAAAGCTTCTTTCAAAGTATCTGTTCTCGGAGGCTGCTCTAAACAAGTTCACTTCTCAATTTTTGCTCCAAACAATCCAAGGGTTTTCAACTCTACTTCATAAAATGAATTCAAGATACTTCCTTGATATTTATTTTAAGGATCATCCCAGGTCTATCAACAGATTCCCAAGGTATGCTCAAAATCCCAATTAAATAACAAGTTCCAAAGCATAACTTCTAGTTCCAATTCGACAATTGAATTTTTTATTTACAATTTCAGACTTCTCTGCAAAAAGGTGTGTGGCATGTAGAATAGACTGAGATTTGTAATGTGTGAATCAAGATTTGAAATCTTTTTATGAGGTGTTTTGCAAAGATGTTTTTTTTAATGAGCTATCACATGTCTTCAGGAAAAACCGAGCTTCGAATATTCTAAAATCTGTCTACAAAGATCATTCACCTCAAATTAATTCGAGTTTTCTCAAAATTATCACTTCAGTTTAATAAGCCACCACAGGTTTGGAGGTCCAAGATCTTAATTGGTAATTTTTCCTTGTTCAACGTTGAAAATTAACCCAACCAATGTTCTGCCTGATCTCCTCGGCCTCCTATCTTCATTATTTTTTTTATCTCTAAAATCTGCACCGATTTTATGATAAAAATGGAGTGTTTGACGTATTATTTATACAGGTTTTGACCTATGATGAATAGACACGTCGGTTGGGTGAAATAGTATGAGCATACACAAGTCGGCTCAAGTCAGCTAGGCAAAAAATACATATTTTTCAAATTAAAAATTCAATTTCTCACAAACTATTGGTAGTTTGAGGGCAAGTAAGGGCTCGTTAGAAAGAGGAAAAATTCCTCTTTAAGATGTTGTAGGATTCATTTAGAAAGGATGCCTCCAAGCTATCCAAAATTATTTTTCTTTGTGACTGCTTCTGAAACCTTTAGTACAGAAGATGATTAGGATAGTATGGCTTCTTTGCTTGTCTTCTCCATTATTTGGCTTCTTCATGATTTGACATATTCATTGATGGCATGACATCATCATCTTGAACCAGACATCTCAAGAATATTGACATCTCGGTTAATTCCATATTGACATCAATGACAACCTTGACCAACAGTCTCCGCCTTTGTCATTGATAGAAATATTCTTGCCCTTCCAACATTCTCTCCCCCTTTGACATCAATGGAAACGGGGTGCCCAAGTACTCCCCCTATCAAGCTGATTTTATTCATCAATGATAGATATGTAGCTCCCCCTGTCATGGTGCTCTTCCTTCTAGAAATGTTGTTCATGACAGACGTGTTTTCATTTCTTTATGTGATGAACCAACTTCCCCTGCTTGCATAAACTCCTCTAGCTCAAGAAAGATTTCTTGCTTTGAGATCTAATAGAAGACATCTTCAACAATGGTCCATCATATGAGAAGGGATTATGTTCCTCAATGGAGTTGCCCCTGAGAGATTATTTATCAAAAGATGATTGTCCATATGTTATTCATCAAGGATTTCATAGGGCCCTTTCATGGATAGCTTTTGCAAGAATGATCAAGAGCTCCCCATAATTGTAGGCGTGGTCTCCTTTTTGGCAAAGTCTCATCATTAAACACTTGGGATATTTCATCTGCCAAGGATATCTTCATCAAATCAGAAACATGTGTTGTTGGTTGAAGTGTCTAAGAGACTTTCGGATCCAATTAGCTTCCTTCTCCATACTTGTGTAACCTTCTTCTCTGGCATGGTTCTAGCTTGTGCGGGGGCCCATGTCAAGTTACAATCACGTGCCATATGTCCAATGTTATGGAAATTGAAGCACTCTATCTTGTTCATGAATAAGAAATCACGACTTCTTCTTGAAAAATTGCTTCTAGGAGATTGACGGGGACCATTATATTTGTCCTTGTGGTATGCCCTACAATACTTTTCCATGTGTCCGAAATTTGTACAAGAATAACAATAACCAAAAAATATACTTTGGTACCTAGAGGATGGAGATTGTCTTGATGCACTTCCAAAGTCATTCTGTATTGGGATTCTTTGATCAAATTTATTGCATCTTGCATTCTTGACACCATCTACATATCTTCTTGGAGTGGGGTTTATTCCAATGTCACTTTGAATCTTCTCCTTTTCTTTGTTGGAACTGGGGGCATCAACATTTCTTCCAGGCTTCTCCACATCCTTGTTCTTTGAAGAATTAGGGTTTGCATTATTTGAAGGTTCACCTACATAGCCAAGACTTGATTTATCAAGGGGAGACCTTTGCTGACTTAGGATGTCATCTAGGGTTTGAGAGATTTTCAAGTTTTTATTCACCAATTCAACTTCCTTTTCAAGAAATAAAATTTCTCCTTTCAACTTTTCACAATCTTCATCTTTCACAAGTAGTTGCTTCTTCATTTCTTCCATCATCTTTGTTGCTTCATGTGCTTCGATTTTAAGGGAGATGATATTTGATTTCATTATGAATACTTCTTCATTCTCCTTTGCTAGACTACTCTCCAATTCTTCTTTTATTCTTGTAGCTTCACATGTTTCGGCCTTGAGAAGATTGATGTATGATTTCAGTTTCAAGATTTCTTCATCCTTTTCGTCTAGTTGGCATATCATGGTGTTTCTCTCCTTTTCCGCTTCATTAAATTGTCCTTCTATGAATGCCAAAGTTTCCATCACCTTCTCAGCTCCTTGCGCTTGTTTCCTTGCTTCTTCTAGTTGAGATCTAAGAGAGGAGACCTCTTCCTTTTATTGACCAATCTTTGCTTCAAGATTGTTAAAGCTCTTAATTCTTTGTTCAAGGTGGCTTGAAAAATTTTCTTCCATTTTATTTGCCTTATCTAATTGATTTGTTATAGATATGAATTCTTCATGATGCTTTCTTTTATTTTGATGAAATTCCTCTTTAAGTTTGGTCATCTCCTCATCTCTTTCTTGTACTTGAAGCTTGACAAAGTCAACTTCCTTCCTTGTCTTGTCTTGGTTACCATCTTGCACTTTCTTCTTAAGTTCCTCATTTTCATTTTTCAAATTGTTAATCTCTTCCATGGAAGCCATAAGTTTATTCAAGAGATCTTCTTCAAAGTCTTCTTTGTTCTCTTCATCTTCTAGGTCTTCTTTAGCCTTGTTGTCATCTCTCTTATCTACAGCTTCCTTGACAGATTCTAGACTTATTTCTTGTTTTCCATCATATTCTTGACTAGAAATCATTGTCAACACTCCTTTTGAGTGAAGATCATGAAGTTTGTCCCACATGACTTTTGCTGACGAACATTTTTCGAAATTGGCTTTCATAGAATTTGGTAACCCATTCAAAATTGCCTTCATTGTTCTTGTATTCCTTGGATTCTTCGTCCATCATTTCATTAGTAATCACTGATTTCCAAACTTCAATTCCTTGAGTCTTCAAGAAATTCCTCATTCTTGCCACCCATATATCAAAATTTCCATTGAACAATGGAGCCTTTGCAAATTGATTTACTTCAATTTCAATGGTTGAGGAAGACACATATTTAGGAGGATTGGAGACTTTCTTCCTTGGATTTTCCATTTTTTTTCTAATGATCAAACTTCAAGCTATTAGGCTTAGAGTGAAGGTACTAGCTCTGATACCAATTTTTGGAAATACTGAGAGGGGGTGAATCAATATTTCTTTCCAATTATTATTTTTACGAGTTAGATCATTATTATTTAGAACACAATATGAACAATAAGAATAAATGCTTTTATTAATTTCTTCTTTACAATAAATCAAGTACAATATATGTAGGGCTCCAAACCTAGATGAAGACACCAATATTCAATTTCCCAGGCTCCAACCTGTATTTTCCAAGCACCAAATTGGACTTCCAAGGCTCCAACCTTTTCAATTCAGAGGCACCAACCTCAAGGGCTCCAACCCTATATCTGGTACAAGATCCAACCTAGTCTATTGAGGACTCCTATCCTCTAGGGCTACAACCCTATCTTCCAAGGTACCGACCTTGACTCTATGAGGCTCCAACCCACAACTTCAATTCATCAAAATATCTTTGGTTATTCCTCATGGTTCCCAAAGTCTTCTTCAACGAGCCCTGAAAATTTTCACTTAGTCTCCATTGTAGTCTCCACATTACGTCATCAATGAAAACCTTTTCTTCTTATAAGGTGTCACCACTGATCTTCATCGTACTCAAAAAATTTCTCTAAGTTACCTCATGATGGTTTCAATGCATCGTGGTCTAAAATAATGTCTCCAAGATCAGCTAAGGCTTCTCAAAAAGATGTCTTCAAATGGCTCCAAGACAAATGTACAAAATCTTCTCCAATATGATTTCACACCACTCTTAGAGTTTTCTTCAACAAGTTATCAAAACTTGAAATGTCCTTCAATTATGCTTCAATCAAGGGTTTCCAAAATGTCTTCAAGGCCAATGTCTTCAAGGGAGATTTTCAATGTAGAATGTCAATCTTCTATATCATCTCATGTCCAAAAAATCTTCACATATTCTTCTAAAGACACCTCAAGTTCCGGTCCAAGGTTTGCTTCAAAAAAGTGTCAAAAAATGCTCTAGAAGTCTTCAATGGATTCTTGAAAGCTTGCTTCAAAGTATCTGTTGTCGGAGACTTCTCTAAACAAGTTCACTTCTCAATTTTTGCTCCAAAAAATCCAAGGGTCTTCAACTCTGCTTCATAAAATGAATTCAAGATACTTCCTTGATATCTCTTTTAAGGATTAGCTCAGGTCTATCAACAGATGCCCAAGGTATGCTTAAACTCCCAATTAAATAACAAGTTCCAAAGCATAACTTCTGGTTCCAATTCGACAAATGAATTTTTTATTTACAATTTCAGACTTCTCTGCAAAAAGGTGTGTGGCCTGTAGAATAGATTGAGATCTGTAATGTGTGAATCAATATTTGCAAGCTTTTTATGAGGTGTTCTGCAAATATGTTTTTTTTTAATGAGCTATCACATGTCTTCAGGAAAAATCGAGCTTCGAATATTCTCAAATCTGTCTGCAAAGATGAATCACCTCAAATTAATTCAAGCTTTCTCAAAATTGTCACTTTAGTTTAATAAGCCTCCACAGGTTTGGAGGTCCAAGATCTTAATTGGTAATTGTTCCTTGTTCAACGTTGAAAATTAACCTAACTAATGTTCAACCTGATCTCCTTGGCCTCCTATCTTCGTTCTTCTTTTTATCTCTGAAATTTGCACCGAGTTGATGATGAAAATGGGGTGTTTGACGTCTTATTTATACAGGTTTTGACATATGATGAATAAACACGTTGGTTGGGTGAAAGAGTATGAGCATACACAAGTCGGCTCAAGTTGGCTAAGCAAAAAAATATATATTTTTTCAACTTAAAAATTCAATTTCTCACAAACTATTGGGAGTTTGAGGGCAAGTAAGGGCTCGTTAGAAAGAGGAAAAATTCCTCTTTAAGATGTTGTAGGATTCATTCGGAAAGGATGCCTCCAAGCTGTCCAAAATTATTTTTCTTTGTGACTGATTTTGAAATATTTAGTGCAGAAGATGATTAGGACAGTATGGCTTCTTTGTTTGGCTTCTCCATTGTTTGTCTTCTCCATTATTTGGCTTCTTCATAATTTGACATATTCATTAATGGCATGATATCATCATCTTGAACCAGGCATCTCAAGAATATTGACATCTCGGTTAATGCCATGTTGACATCAATGACAACCTTGACCAACACTAAGTAGGTCTAGGGAGAATGAAATAAACATGGAGTTGTGTAAATAGTGAGTTAAGGGGAAAACAAGGATCCTTTAACGAACTAGTAAACAAGAAAAATCTTCTAAGATGATAGCATAATAAACTTGAAGAGCAGTGAAGGATTCTTCAATATCAACTAGGCTAAGCAGCCCTTAAAAACAACAGAGAAGTAAGCTAAGAGAGAAGTGAAGGATTCTCTGTAACTTGCTTGCAAACAAATAGAAATTTAACATAACATCTTAGTACCACTAAAGAGCATTCAAGGATTCTTTAGCAAAACTTTGAGGAAGTAAACATAGAAATCAAGCAAGCAGGCAGAAGTAGGGTACCAAGAAGGCAAATCCTATTCTCTATTTCTGTCCTATGACTAAATGAACCATAAAAATAATGAATAAATGAAGAAAACAAACACAAATATGGAATACATCACCATATAACCAAGCTTAAGGAATCTTAAGAGTGAGCTCAATCCACAGAAGCACAGTCCAAAGCTATCATCAAGCACCAAAGCCAATTTCTCTTCAATCTCAAAGTTTGTATATTACTCTCAATGAGCATACAACAATTACAATGAGGCCTCAATGCTATATTTAACCAGAAAATGATGAGGTGGAAACCCTAAGAGGTTTCTAGAAATCATAAATACACCATAAATGTCATTTATGTCCAAAGAGGCCATGCAAGGCCCAAGGCACATAATAACTACTGCAATAAATGAAAGATAACTTAAACATAATTCCTAAATCAAATCTAGAGTGATCTGCCCAAAACAAATCTTGAAAATATGCTTCAATGTTTTTTTTTGACTTTTTTTCAAGGGGGCAGCGTCAGAGGTCCAAGACCGCATCACATGCACCAGAAAAATGGGTCACTTTGTAGCTGGGTTTTGAAGGCCTTCTCGATGTTGGAATGAGCTCTGTGATAGCTCGTTGGAAATCCTGTCAAGGCTACTTTCCAAAATATCCCAAGGCTGTTAAGGGCACAACAACAACTCTGAAAGCAAGGCAGAAAGGTGAAATTTAGTGTGTGTTTAGCACTTTTTGGGGAAACAATTGCTCCAAATGATCTAAAATTTTTTGTGGATAATGTAATTGACCTGATGAATCCAAAAATGTAAGCCATTTATTCTAAGTATGCCTCACAAAAGAGCGCAGAACCAAGGGTGTTGCGCCCTTGGACCTCAAAATCAACCAAAAACCAAAATTGTCAAAACTTGCCAAAATTTGGAAATTGTCTTCCTCATGGGGTTTGGGAGGCTTGTAAAGAAGCTTCAGCAAGGAGTCAAAGATTTGCTTGTTCTCTTGCCTCCTTGAGTTCTTGAATTTGGGCAAGGGCTCTTTTGAGCTTGGCCCTTGCAAATTGATTTTTCAATGCATAATGCTTATCCATATTTTTCCGTAGCCCAAGGTCCCTTTTTGTCTTCTTCAGCTGCTTGTGTTCATACTTATAATACTAAATGATATAATTTTCCATGCCAAACTTTCTTTGTAGGTCTCTGATCTCTGCATCTTTGCTATGGAGCAGTATGCTAGTGGCCCTCTCCTCATGTTCATTCTCACTGTCAAGGTCAATGATGTCAAATTCTTGTTCAACCTCATGTTGATCTTCTTCTTCTTCCTTCAACTTTTCTTTTCTTTTATCTAATGGCTTAGTGGATGTGGAAATCATGGAACCTTGCCTTTTAGAGGTAGCAAACACATGTCTTTCTCCTCTTTGGTATGTCAATGGAAGAGGTTCAATTTTGCTCATTTTAGTGCCTTCATTATTGTGGCCACCTTTGTTTGGCTCATTGACATCTTGGCTCACTTCTTCATTTGTATCATCACCTTCATTGACATCTACCTCTATGTCTTCTTGACCTCTTTCTTCATTTGTGTTCTCACTGTTGAGGTGTCATGACTTTCATTGATGTCATCTTCTTCATTACCTTGGCTATTAGGTGTACCATCATTAGTCTTTTCATCATTGTTTTCCTCCTCACTGATTTCTGAATTTTTCTTTGCACCACTATGAGTCTCACTGTCTTTGGCCTTGCTCTCTAAACTGGCATAATTATTACTATGAGGCTCACTGTTTTCACTGTCTTCATGGTCATTATGACTACTGTCATGACTTCCACTGCCTCCCTCCTTATTGATGCTTGCCTCATCATCTTCAATATCAACCTCACTACCTTTTTGGTCTTTGGTGTCACTGCTGTTATTAGCATCATAATTTTTATCAGTCTCCATGCTTTCTCCCTCATCACTGTCCTCTTTATCACTTTCTTCATTTGTGTCCATACAACCTTCTGCCTCTTCATCTCCAACATTATCATTTCACTCTGTTTCCATGTTTTCTGTTTCATTGTTAACCTCTGCCTCTTCTCTCTCTTTTTCTTCAATGCTTGTTTCATCAATTGTGCCCTCTCCTTCAATATTATTTGATTGCTCATCATGGTCACTTCCCTCATTTCCTGATGCATTGTGAGAGGGTGTGGAAGGCAAGTTTTCTTGAGGTGAGGATACATGTGTAGATGATGAAGCATGATCAGTAGGAGGTGATGGAGGAGTAGGGGGAGGAGGTTGAGATTATGAGGGAACATTTTGTTGATGATGGGGTTGTGGATTGGTGAAGACTTCATGGGCAATGAAAACCTCCCATGGTATGCCTTTTTGCACCAAGTGATGTAGCACAACCATTTTTATGAGAGAATGGTGAAAGAGGCTTTGCATTTTTTGTGAAGGATCTCTCTTTTTCACAATATAAGACATCTTGTCAATAATCTTGAAGAGGTAGTAGGGTAAATGTAGCCTCTTAACCCTAGTAAAGTGCATGAGAAATATGATATGATAGGAATACATCCTAGAGAACCTCCCCTCACATGTGAAGTATTTCATAATGACCCTCATCATGGGTGCATACCTCTCAAGAAAATGTGAGAAAGGAAAGATGGATTTGCAATCTTCTTTGTATCTGGGTTTTAGGAAGGTTCATAGTGGCTTATGTCTAAGTTTCCTTGTTTGAACCACTTTTCACCAACACTAGGTATACTAGTGGCAATGGAAACGGCATTTGAAGATAGCTCAAAGTTTACCCCTGCAAGATTGATGTGTTTCTCATGTAGGTTAAGAATGAAAATCCTAGTCAGCTCAGGATGGCTTTGTACATGTTGTACCCTTTCACAAAAGTGAAAACACCCCACATTTTGAAAACATGTGACAATAATAGGAGAGGCATTAAGCTCCAATGTATCTTGTGGTTCAAACCTATTAATCCTCCCACCTATGCACTGATGCCTCCTTGGAACATGGCTTCCCTCACCACCATCATTGTTCACTTGCCCTGACATCTTGATCACTGCTGCTTTGAAACCAAAACCCTAACCCTTTTTATGAAATGATATGGAGAGGTGAAATGATATGATGATAAAAAAAGGCAATTTATTTTGCAAATGTAGGAGTAAATGAGTGAGGGTAGGGTGTATGTCTATGAGTGAGACGTAAAGGGAGACAAACTTGATGACCACCCTGCTGATTTGTAAATAAAAAATCTGCTTGGAAAAACTTAGCCCCTATGTCAAATTTTGAAATGGAAAAGAGTAAGGGAAAGTCAATCCTCTTTTAGTAAGGGACAGAGCTATTTAGCCTGGATGGATGGCCAATTTAAAATCAAATGTAACCACCCCAAATCTACCCCTTTCTTAATTGTTCTTTCTTTGTTTGCAGGTTAAGGAGGTTTTAATGACCATTATCTCATCTCCTTAGGGTTTATTTCTTCAACCAAAATGACAAAACCTTTGCAGAGAAGGTGATGGCTTGTACTTACCCCTTGAAGGTGTTTGAAAACCCTAGGAGGTAGTTGAGGAAAATTTTGACGGTGCACAGCTCATGCCTTTTCCCAAGCATGCAGGAGCTGCACGTGGGTTGGGTTGGGTGGAGGGTGTCGAGCCCTTGTAAACGCACAACACTCGCTTGTCGGGTCTCCTTTGTGAACACGCAGCACCCAGATGTCAAGTCTCTTTTGTGAACGTGCAGCACCCGGGCCTCTCGGGTCTCTTTTGTGAATGCACAACACCGCCGGACCTATCAGGTGAACCTCTGTGCCAGGCACACAACGTGTGCATGATGGGCCGGTCGGGAAAGGCTACACGCGGAGTTTGAATGAGTTGTCGAGCCTACAAGGGTAAAGGTGCGGTGCACACTTACAGGAGCGCAACGCATAACTATTTTGCACGGGGAGACTGCCTAGGATCACAAAATACGACTCCATGCGCGCAACACAAGGTAACTTACCTGTTTGAATCAAAAAATCCACAGCTTATCTCCTTGATTTTTTTTTATCCTTGCGAGTGAATAATAAGTTGAAATAAAAAACAATATGACCCTAAATATGCCTTGGGAAATTAAATTTTATCCCAGCAAACCCACTTTCTAATTTTTTTGCCTTTGTCACTTTCATTGACATTTGATTTAACTTTTTGCTGTAGGTCGCTAAAAACATTTTAAATGGCCTTTCTATTTATTTTCTTACCAACTCTTTATTATTTTGGTTTGCAGGTGACTTAAAAGGATGAAGTTGGTCTTCTGCTGCTTCCATTTGTTCATTTCAACTCAACCATTTACCACTTCTTACTGACCCCTTTTACATTGTTTTCTCCTGTAGGTGATCAAATGATGAACTTGGCCCCTTTTTTAACCTTGGGGGCTTGATATGTTTTTCTTTGATATCTTTGATACTAAAACACAAGGCAATATCATCACAACACTCCTTTGGCATGTATTGTAGAATTTCAAACAATCTTGTGTTTGATAGGTGACTGAAAACCATAACTTTACCTTTCTAACTGATCTTTCTTTTATGATAAACTCACTTTTGATAAGCACCATGAATTTAAAATCATGTTTGCTACCTTCTCTCTTGGCCACTTCTGATTTTGCAGTTGCCATAACATATTGACTTATCCTTTTCTAATATTCCTGAACTTTGATATATTCAATCACACAACAGCAACTTTATAATCACCTTGGGTTTCCATTATGGAGCTAAAAACTATGTTTTTATCCCTTTGATAACTGAGTGTGAGTAACTGAAATGAGAATTTGACCCTCCTCTCACTGATATTCTTTTACCTCTTTGTCCTTTGAAACAGTGAGGAATTTCACTTTGGCCAACTCTGGGATGACATAAACAGTAGCCTTTTAAAATCTTCTTTCTGCTGTCATCATGGAGGCCTAACATCTTCATTTTACGTCCTTTGACTATATTTCCAAAACCCTAGGTTTATGGGATGCTTGAGAACAATTATCAGTGTTTTCTTCTAATTTATCTATGGCCTCTTCAAGTTCATTCTTTTCTGTCTAGTTCACCTCACCTTTTTCCCTATTTCATCTATAATTCCCAAAAGCTTCTCTTTATGCTTGGTTTTCTTGGTGTGCCTCCTTCATGTGTTTTTTATGCATTGGATCTTTGCTTGGCATAGTGTTGGCCCAATCAGGCTTAGGAACCCTGATTCTTTTTTAACACGAGCTGCCTCCCTCTTTGCTGTGAATGTATTTAATGAGGAGCAGGCCTCTTACCTTACCAATTTTCTACTAATAGTCACTCTAACATTCCTGCAGAAATGTCAAAAATGCACAATTGCCTTTTGCAGAACTTGAACTTGATAAGATGGTCTTCTTAGGAGATTTTCTTGATATTTCTGGGACAACCATGTGTTGATATTGTCTTGAATTTTGAACCAGCTTCCAGCATAGGATAAACAGAGCTTCAAACACCAATGAAAACCCTACAACCTATGAAACCCTAATGACCTAATGGGAGGATCCTTTTGACTTGGTCTTTGACTGAAAGCTTGGTTTGGGGTATTCAAGTGTAAAAGATAGAGTTTTTGACAAATTGATGTATTGAAGATCCAAAATCCAATGTACTTGATTTATCTAAAGAGCCTAAAAAGGTAATTTTGAGATCATCAATGCTTGAGGGACCTGGTGAACCATGGGAGGGAATAGGCTTGTAGGTAACCCTAAGTGCAAAGTAGGGCTATGGGTAAGGGAAAAACATAGTAATGAGGCTATAAGTGGGAAAAAGGATGGAGGTGAGTGATATGAGCCCATGAGGAGTTTTTTTTTTTTTTGGAATTAGCAGGGTGATTATGAAATGGAAAAATGGTAAAATAGTGAAAAATATTCATGAGGATAATGAAGGCAGTGAGATTTATAAAACTCACAATATTCATGAATCTTGTTTTTAGAAATCTAGGATCAACATTTAGTCATCTACAAAATAGCAAAAAATTACTGATGACTAACAGTGGCTCCACTTGGGGAGGGCAGCTCCTTTTCAGGAGGTGTCCAGGACCTCAGAACTCAAATCTCTAAGTTTTGAAGACCAGTGCCTTATTTGGACTTTACATACTTCCTTTCCTTCCTTTGTTGATGTCCTCTTGAAGCAAAGATCTCAAAAATCTGAAAGGACATAATTGCTTCAACCTCATTTCTACCTACCCATCTTACTTTTGCCTAACATTTTTTCTTCATTTGGGTGCACTTGGACTGGAAAACCCTTGACATTTTTTCTTTTGAAAGCATAAAATAAACTATCTACTTGTACCCTTATCACTTCCAAAGTTCAGGTTGGGCTGATGAACTTTTTATTCTCTACCTAGTCTACTTATCTGTCAAAATTAAGTTGTTTGACAGATTTTATTCTCTAACTTACTAACATGAAATTGAAAACATGATCAAACCAAGTTTAAACAATCTGATTTTTCATGGGCTGTGGCATTTAGACAAGATGCACATAGACATTTATTTTTGTACAATCAAAACTAGAAAACATGAGGGTTGTGCTCTATCATTTGTCATGTATCCCTCTCTTCCCTTTGGTTCAGATTTGATCATTTGGAACCAAAATTTTCTCCTAATCTAATCTATTGACAAGTCAAGCTTAAATGGTTTGACAAGTCTTCTTTTACTAACCTATCATCATAAATTTAAACAAGTTCAGCCATGATTAGGCTAGATGGCTGAACAAGACTCTTCTTCCCAAACTAGTAGTGGCATTTAGGCTTGCACACTTTCAGCAACACTCTTTTTGGGTGTGGGGCTGTACCTATTCTTTTCCTGCCCTCTTTATCTATTTTCTCTGTTTTTGTGTTTTTTTTTGTGATCTTTCATCAAGCAATGTTATGTACAATGAATGAAAGTATCAAAAATAGGTATTTCAAAAAAATTAGTGCTTAAGAATCCTGCCATTGACAGGACCTCCAAATAAATTTACTCCCTCAAGCTCTTGTAAAAAGAAAGCATTTTTACCTCTAGCTGAATGGATGATGCAGGGACCCTTCCACAAAATTTCAAACTTGCCATGTTTTCCTTTGTCCTCTCTCCTTGAATCCCACTTCAGTACCTTGTCTCCAATGTGAAAGTCATCAGCCTTGGTCCTTCTGTCAAATATTTTCTTGATGTTTTCTTGTATCACTTGTGTCCTCTTGTAAAAATTTTCTCTTGACTAATGCAAATGAATGGTTTGGTACAACCTCCTTTGCAGGTCATTCTCTTTTGATCGCACCTCTTGGAGGAGCTTCATCACTAGAACTCCCAAGGATGTTGGGAATACTGCATCCATGCCATACACTAGTTGATAGGGAGACATGCCAATTGATTTCTTGGTGGTTAGTCTATCAGCCCATAGTGCATGCACTAGTTTGCTATGCCATTCTTTTTGGTTTTCTTCTAGCAACTTCTTGATGATGTTCACCAAGCTTTTGTTAGAGGACTCATCCAGCCCATTACCTTGAGGGTAATACACTGTTGAATGCCCTAGTGTGATGTAGTACTTGTAGCAAAAGTCTACCATTATTTTAGATTTAAACGCAGCAACATTATCGGTGATAATATTTCTTGGGCAGCCAAAATGGGATAAGATGTTGATTTCAAGGAATTTGATGATGAATAAGTTAGTAGAATTCGTACAAGGGATGGACTCTATCCATTTGGTGAAATAGTCCGTAGCAGTATGGATCCACTTGTGTTGGCCAGATGAGGTAGGGTGAATTTCTCCAATAAATTCCAAACCCCACTGTTGAAAAGGGGCTTCAACACTGATAGGATGGAAAGGTAAAGGTAGAAACTTTCTCTTGTCATCAAATATTTGGCACTTGTGGCAAGTCATGACCAGTTTGTGAGTATCGGGGAAAAGGGTGGGCCAATAGTAGCCAGCTCTAAGGATTTTGTTGGTTGTGGTCTTCCAGTAGAGCTGACCACCGCACTCTCACTCATGCAACTCATGCAGGATTTTTTCTACATCATCTTCAAGTAAACATTTAAGAAATATGCCAATAGAATTTTTCCAATACAAAGCTCCATCTAAAATGCAGAAATTTAAAGATTTTTGTTTCAAGAATCTAGCTTTTGTTTTGGATAAAGTGGGAGGAGCATTAAGATAAAAAAACACATATAGAATATCAACATATCAAGATGAATTCAGAAATTCTTCTTCAATGTGGGGAGCTATGCACGCTTCTTGTTCCTCTAATGCATCCACCATATTCATGTCTAGTGCTTGAAAATTTGATTCATCCATGAGTTTTGCAAGTCCTTGTCCTTTGATCAGTTTTGTAGGTCTGATTTCCAAATCATATTATAGGATAATAGCAATCCATTTTCCTGTTTTTCCATCAAGGTCTTGATTTAGAATATCTTTCACAACTGTGTGTGGAACAAAAGCAATGACATGGGAGTGCAAAAGGTAAACTCTAAATCTTTCAATGCTTTGATCAAGGCAAAGGCTTGTTTCTCCATGATGTTATACTTTAGAGGAGCATCTCTCAATGCCTTGTTGAAGAAGGCTATGGGTTTTTCTTGTCCCATCATGTTTCTTTGAAGCAACACTGCAACTATAGTGTGTTCTGATGCAAAGGAGAAAATGAATAAATCTTTGGTAAAGTCGGGGCTGATTAGAACTGGTCTTTGGGTGAGTGCTTGTTTTACCAGTTCAAAGGATTGTTTTTCTTCCAAAGTCCATTTTACTCCTACTTCTATTTTCAACATGTTTGTGATGTTTCTTAGGAGTTGAGCAAGGTTGGGTATGAACGTTCTTAGAAAGTTAATCTTTCCAAGGAAAGATTGCAACTCTTTAATGTTTCTTGGGTGACTGATCTGTAATATACCCTAAATCCTTTTGGGGTCCATATTTATCGCTTTTTCAAAAATGATGTGGCCTAAGGGTTTTCCCTCTTGAAGACCAAACAGTGTTTTCTTGGGATTCAAAGATAAGCCATACTTCCTATATTTTTCAAAGACCTTTCTCAAGTGGACTAGGTGCTCTTCATCAGTTTTAGAGTAGGCAGTGATGTCATCAAGGTATATGAATATGAATCAGCCTATGTCTTCTGAAAAAGATATGTCCATGGCTCTTTGAAAAGTAGCCCCCGCATTCATCAACCCAAAAGACATTTTAACATACATGAATGTGCCCCAAGGTGTGGTGAAGGCAGTTTTGTGTCGATCACTTGGAAGTACTAGTACTTGATTGTAACCTGAGAAACCATTAAGCAATGATATCATTTTAGAACATACCCTCCTTTGTATTATATGATCCATCTTGTGTAAAAGGTATTTGTCCTTCAGAGAGGCTTTGTTTAAGTTTCTAAAGTCAATGCAAAGCCTAATCTCCTCGGTCTTATTCCTAACTAACACAAGGTTTGAAACCCATTCTGAGTACCTAAGAGGGACTATGATCCCAACATCATACATATTTTTAATCTCTTTCTCAACTAAAGGTACTAAGATAGGGTTTATTCTTCTCAATTTTTGTTTGAATGGTTTCTAATTTTCTTTGAGAGGAATTTTATGTTGAATAATGCTTGTGTCATAGGAATTCAAGTCCTCATAACCCCATGCAAAAACATCTTTAAACTCTTTGAACAACTCAATATATTTTTGTTTTATGTGAGGAGGGAGAGTTTTGGACAACTTGATCATTTTGGGTTCTCCTAAGCTGCCTATGTTGCATTCTTCTACATCAACCTCGGTGGTTTCCATTTTTGGCTTCCTAGCAACATCATTGAGGTCAAACAGCTCTTCTGATGGGGCAATACCTCTTAGTAATGAATTATATTTGCATTGTAAAACCTCAAGGTATTTTTTATCCAAGTCTTCAAACATTTCTGCCTCAAGAGGATCTTTTAACATGTTTATATCAACAATACAAGGCAGCTCTATTTTGTGGGCTTGTTCTTCAGCAAAACAATCTTCTTGATGAATTAAGTCTAATTTTGACAATTCAAACTTAGTTATAGACTGCAATAATTCTTCAATCTGTTTGTCATTTTCAAATACTTGCCAATAATTAATGTTATCTGGGGCTGCTGCTCTGCACTTTACTTCTATTGTGTATTTTTCATTTGCATGAGGTGTTTGGCAAGTGCTAGCAGCAAAGGAAAGTTCATTAGCAAGGGTGTTTTGAGCTCTAGGAATGGAGGTAAGTTCATACTTCTCAAAAGTTTTTAGGAGGTCTAAAGCAACATTCCTATATTCTCTTAGCCTAGGATTTTTGGTTGAATACTCTCCTTTGATTTTTCTAATGATTAGCTCAAAATCTCCTAGAATAGAAATTTTCTTAGCTCCTATGTTTTTTAGCAAATGTAAACCAAGAAGAAGAGCCTCATACTATGCAATATTGTTAGTGCATTGAAAATCTAGTTTGTAGGAGTGACCCTCATTTGTCTTTTGTATCCAAACACCAGCTCCTAAACCAAATTTTCCACAAGAACCATCAAAGATCATGTTCCAAAGTGTTTTAAGTTCAGATTCGCCACCATGTTGTTGTTTAGGGTTGCTAGGGTTTTGGATATCATATTCTTCATTTGGTGATTGATTTGACTGTTCTGATAGGCCTAGCTCTTTCTCATTTTCATTTACTTCTTTATTAATGTCATCTTCATTGTACAAGATAAATGAGTCAAGGTATGAGTGGATGGAATAGAGAGGGGTGTTGTTTGGCCTATCTTGGCTGCTTACCATGTATTTCATGTGAGTTTCCTGGTAAAATCTCCTTGTTCGGTTAAAAAATGGGATAGTAGAATATGACATGTCCATTTGGAGATTCCCTTGAAGTTTGGCTCCCATGATCTAGATAAAAGCATGGCATACTTTGGGGGAATGTCAGCAACTACTATGTCCATGACTAGGCTTTTGGCCAGTTTTTGTGCAAGAGTGACACACAGATCCTTGATTAGACCCAAACATTTGACTCTACTTGAATCAAAAGAGTACAAGTCTTTGTAAGGTTTAGTTATTTCTAGGCCTAATCTCTCCATCACTACCTTTGGCATGAGGTTGTGTGAGGCACCAGAGTCTAGCATAGCATTATGTAGGATTTTGTCATGTATGTTTAGGCTAACATAAAATGGAGGGACAACTCCTTGAAATTTTCCCTCTACCTCAGGTCCAAACAACAACTCGGGTTTGTCATCAATCAGGTCTAGAGTGTCAGTTTCATTTTCTATATTCAATACTTTCAAAACTTGGGTCCTATACACATCTTGAGCTACTAGTTCAGTAAGAGGGATGGTTATCTTGATCTTGGAAATCTCTCCCTCAAAACTGAATGGTGTAGGTGACTTTGTCATATTTACATCAGTTTTATCAGCATGATCTTTTCTGCAATTTTAGTTTTCTGATTCTAATTTGGAACCTTTGTCAAAATATTTTTTTTCAGGGCCACTAGTTGATGTACTAGGGCAACTTGGCGCACCATTTTGTTGGCTATTTTTATCTCTATTTTGGTTAGGTTTCTTAGCCATGGTGTTTGTGTTTTTTGTTGTCCTCTTAGGAGGGTTTTCAGGGGTCTTCCTAACAATAGTGTCTAATTTGTTTTTCTTGGAGGCATCTTGGTTTTTCTTACTCCTAAGGTCCTATTGCCTATGAATCTCCATGATAGCATTCTCAAATCCTAATCTGTAGTCTTCATAATCCTCATATTTTGTTTTAGTTTTATTTGAGGAAAATATACCTTATTCTTCTTCGATGAGAAAAGTATTGTTCGCATCATCAAAGCCTATCACATTTACATGGTTTTATTTCGGATCTTCAGTCTCTCTTTCCTCTTCATCTACATAATTTTCTTGGAAAGGAGGTCTGATTTGTTGATCATTCTCTCTTTGTCTGATTTGAAGAGGGTCTCTTCTGAAGTTTTGGTTCCTATTTCTATTTTGAGGATTGGCTTGGTTTTCCCTAGGAGGTGTTATTTCATTCAAGTTGATTTTCTCCATCTTTCTTTCCACTGTCCTAACTAGGCTGTCAATTTTAGCATCAGGATAAGAGGTTGAGGCCACAATTTCCTCTTTGTATGTAACTCTCTTTTCTGACCTCATCCTAGCCCTCTTCTCAATTGGATTGGCTTCTACACTGATAGCTACCCATTGCATTTATTCTAAGGTTAGGGGTTCTCTTTCTCTCAACTTGTAGGCCATGTATGGATCAAAGCCATCTAGAAATTTTACTAAGGATAGACCCTGTGGGGGTTTCATGTGAGGTGGGGGTGCATTGTACACACTGTTGAACCTAGTGCAGTAATCTTGGACACTTTCCCCAATATTTCTTTTAAGGTTGTTATACTCTGAAAGGATTTGAAGAGGGTTCTTCTTAATCTCCCACTTGTTTATGAATGTTTGATAGAGAGAAGGGAGGTCATGTATGCTATTAGGAGTTAAGTTTCTGAACCATTTCTTAGCTTCTCCTCCTAGGCTTTGGGAAAACATCCTCATTTGTATCGTCTCCTCTTCTATTTGCATGTAGTCAAAAGCGTCATTCATTTTTTCTACATGCTAATGGGCGGTGGTAGAGTCAGTTCTAGTAAAGTGAAAAATTTTGGATTGATAGTCATTTGGAAAAGGTAGTAAAGGTTGTTCTAGTGCCAAGGGGGCATACCATGCTACCATGATGGGAGGAAATGGTATCCAAGGAGGAATTACAAGGGGAGGGCTTATGATAGGAGGTGGAGAATGAAGTGGAGTGGTTTGCACAGTGAATGTATGAGTGGATGTGGCAGAAGTACTTTGACCAACAAACTGATTTTGAGTAGACTTGGAATAAAATGAGCCAAAGTGATGGAGAAGCTAAAAATCAGGAGGAGCGGAAGGAGAGGCTTCTCTACTACGACTTTGCTGTAATCTATGGGCTCAAGGTGTGTCTGGTCTATCCCGCTTTGTGACTTAGTTCTAAATAGGGTTCTTTGATGATGTAAGTAAAACTGAGTGTCTTGCAAGGTTGTGAGATGTTCAGGGACATAAATTTATCTATGAATTCTTCTAACCATAGTTGAATCTTCAGTCCTAGAAGCTTGCCACAAAATATTTTCTGGGTCATCAACTATGGTAGGGTGGTTTGGATCAGGGTGATATTTGGTGCTAATTCTCTGTGAAGCCAGATTTCAGTCCTGAAGTACAAAGAGGTTGAATAGTTTATGAATGTTTTTAAAAGGCAGACCTCTCTTTAATGTTTGCTGAGCTCACACAGTGTGAAACTAGGCCTCTAAACTAGTTAGGACTAATTTGACACAATCCTAGGGAAGTATAGAAGGACCAGTAGAGTTAGTAGGCCTACTGGGGCTAGTGGAGTCGCTAGGTGGATTTTTTTGACTAATTTAAAGATATGTGTTTGTGTTCCACCACCAACAATTTACAAAAACCAATATAGAGATGTTTTTAGGGGTTTTCTGAGTTTATCTATGTGACACTAAGGTCTCTAATGAGTCTGGTACAGTTGAGTCATCATTTTACTAGTATGGTGAATGAGTTGGTACTACTCTTGGCTAACACTTCAAGTTTTCTAAGTTTGACAGAGATTTTCTGAGGTCTTAAGGAGTACTTAGGATGTTACTGACTTAGATGTCCCACCGTGATCGCCATTATGTTAGGTCCCCATAATTTTGGAAAATTGACAAGACCAAATGTACAGGGGTAACATCAAACCAATCTTTGGAGTCCTAGGACCTAGCATTCCTGGACTCAAAGAGGGATCTCTCTATGTTTGCTTGCAAAGGTTTTAACTTGATAGATTTTAGGTTTTGATTTTAGGATAGTTATAGGGATTAGGGTTTCTTTGTTGTTTTGGTTGGGTAGGTTGTCAAGAGAAATAGGTAGAGTAAGAGAAGATCAATCCATTGGGCTATGGAGTCTGCAAAGGTTTTGGAAAGTATAAAAATGAGTCAAGGATAGTTCAAAGGGAAAGTTGACAAGGCTAAATGGATCTAAGTAGGTCTAGGGAGAATGAAATAAACATGGAGTTGTGTAAATAGTGAGTTAAGGGGAAAAAAATGATCCTTTAACAAACTTGTAAACAAGAAAAAGTTTCTAATATGAGAGCATAATAAACTTGAAGAGCAGTGAAGGATTCTTCAATATCAACTAGGCTAAGCAACCCTTAAAAACAACAGAGAACTAAGCTAAGAGAGCAGTGAAGGATTCTCTGTAACTTGCTTGCAAAAAAATAGAAATTTAACATCACATCTTAGTAACACTAAAGAGCATTCAAGGATTCTTTAGCAAAAATTTGAGGAAGAAAACATATAAATCAAGGAAGCAGGCATAAGTAGGGTACCAAGAAGGAAAATCCTATTCTCTATTTCTGTCCTATGACTAAATGAACCATAAAAATAATGAATAATTGAAGAAAAAAAACACAAATATGGAATACATCACCATATAACCAAGCTTAATGAATCCTAAGAGTGAGCTCAATCCATAGATGCATAGTCCAAAGCCATCATTAAGCACCAAAGCCATCATCAAGCACCAAAGCAAATCTCTCTTAAATCTCAAAGTTTGTATATTACTCTCAATGAACATCCAACAATTATAATGAAGCCTAAATGCTCTATTTCAGCAGAAAATGAGGAGGTGGAAACCATAAGAGGTTTCTACAAATCATAAATACACCATAAATTCCATGTATGTCCAAAGAGGCCATGCAAGGCCCAAGGCACATAATAACTACTACAATAAATGAAATATAACTTAAACATAATTCCTAAATAAACACTAGAGTGATCTGCCCAAAAAAAAATCTTGAAAAGATCCTTAAGTGTGTTTTGTTGACTTTTTTGCAAGGGGGCGGCTTCAGAGGTCCAAGGGTGCAGCACATGCACCAGAAAAATGGGTCACCTTGCAGCTGGGTTTCGAAGGCCTTCTCGATGTCAGAATGAGCTCTGTGATAGATCGTTGGAAAGCCTATCAAGTATACTTTCCAAAAATTCCCTTAATTTTATGATTGGACTTCATCTACCTATTTAAAAAAAAAAAACTCCCAATTTTCTAAGGGTGCAGCACCATCTCTTAAAACAAGGCAGAAAGGTGAAATTTAGGGTGTTTTTGGCACTTTTGGGGGACCAAAACTGCTCCAAATGATCTGAATTTTTTTGTGGATAATGTAATTGACATGATGAATCCAAAATGTAAGCCATTTCTTCTGAGGATGCCTCAAAAAATAGTGCAACACCAAGGGTGCTACACCCTTGGACCTTAAAATCAGTCAAAAAACCAAAATTGTCAAAACATGCCAAAGGTTGGAAATTGTCTTCCTCATGGGGTTTGGGAGGCCTGTAGAGAATATTCAACAAGGATTACAAGATTGAATTGGTCTCCTGCCTCCTTGAGTGCTTGAATTTGGGCAAGGGCTCTTTTGAGCTTGGTCCTTGCAAATTTATTTTTCAATGCATAGTTGTAATGTCTCGAAATGGAAATCAACAGCTTTTTCACCACTGAAATGTTCCTTTGTCAGAAATATGAACAAGGATATGTCAGAGATTGACTGAGAGGAATTTTACCAGTTATTTCACCTCTAAAGAGAGGATGAGAACCGTAGGCTATCTAGCCCTTCCTCAGGCTCTGCCTATAGCTATGCAAATATTTCTTCCTTAGGAAGATATTGCTCAAGGGAATGAGCTACATCAATATAAAAAACATAAGCATGAAGAGTAACTTGCTCAGGCTTCAGAAAATACCAGAGAATTCATAGCCATCTTATTGGAATAATAATAGCTGCAAATGTATACAAAATCTTGAGGGAAATGATGCTCAAGATGAACAATAGCAATCCTCAAGGCAGAAGTACAATAATCATGAGATAAAAACAGCTACACAAGTGAATCCCAGCTATGACTGCGTAGTAACATGGAGACACTGCAACATGTAAAATGGTAATAAAATGATATTACAATAATATCTAAATAAATGAGGGGGAGCATGCTCTCAACCCCTGAAAACACTACTATAACACTAATACACAACCCTTAGAAGGATTGGCTGCAATACATGTACAAAATATGAAAATACAATAATGCCAGAGTTGCTGGGTAGCTGCAGCAACTCAAAATATACAATAGAAGGATGAGAATGAATATGGCTTGCAAACTGAAACAACCTCCTCCAATGGATTCCTTGAGTGCAAGGCTGTTCCCGGCACAAGAAATCTCTACCTCCAAAATGGTGGAGCAAACCCCCACTGCAGACAAAATCTGAGATAGCGCAGTCTATGGAAGGGACTGCACTGATGAAGGTGGGAGAAGCTTGGCCTTCTACCAAAATATGTAAATCAGCTCTAGAAACCCTCCTTGCTGATCCTCCCAAAGAATAGGAACTCCTTCCTATGAGAAGTGATCCCAGGAATGGTGTTGTGGAATCTCCTCCACAGCAACACCTGCAACACAACCCGATGATTGTGCTATAGATGAAGAAGTGGCTATGGCCAAATGCTTGAATATGGAGAAATGAAGAGAAATCCTCCTTGAGCTACTCAAGAGAGGAGGGGAACTCCTAAAAAAGAATCCCTTGTGCCAAAGGCATTGTAACTCAGCTGAACAGCTGGAGATTGCAAATTGACTCAAAGTCCAAATCCTCAATGATAATCTTTATGGCTGCCTCATCCTCCTTATATGCAAAATGATGTCTCTATGCCATGGACCCCACCTAATCAGGGTTAACTTCCTCTAGAAGTTTCCTCCCTTTCTAACTGCGCTGACTTCCCAAGCAAGCTACACCCTCTCAAGCTGTGTTGTTGACTTGGTCAACATGGCCTCATCCTCATACTTGGAGGTGCAAAAATGGCTACTCCATGGATCCCTTCCCACTTCATGTGGAATTTATTTATTCAAAATGGGTCTCCTCACCCATTTTATTTATCTCCTAGCAAAAATTAATGTTCCAATTTATATGCAAAAATTTGGAACATGACAATAGTGCTTAGCCATTTTTTTCTGTAGGCCAAGGTCCCTTTTTGTCTTCTTCAGCTGCTTGTGTTGATCATTATAATACTAAATAATATACTTTTCCATGCCAATATTTCTTTGTAGGTCTTTGATCTCTGCATCTTTGCTATGGAGTAGTATGCTATTGGCCCTGTCCTCATCTTCATTCTCACTATCAAGGTCAATGATGTCAAATTCTTGTTCAACCTAATGTTGATCTTCTTCTTCTTCCTTCACCTTTTCTTTGCCTTTATCTAGTGGCTTAGTGGATGTGGAAATCATGGTCCCCTGCCTTTTAGAGGCAGAAAACACATGTCTTTCTCCTCTTTGGTATGTCAATGGAAGAGGTTCAATTTTGCTCATTTTAAAGCCTTCATTATTGTGGCCACCTTTGTTTGGTTCACTAACATCTTGGCTCACTTCTTCATTTGTATCATCACCTTCATTGACATATACCTCTATGTATTCTTGACCTCTTTCTTCATTTGTGTTCTCATTGTTATAGGTGTCATGAATTTCATTGATGTCATGTTCTTCATTACCTTGGTTGCTAGGTGTACCATCATTAGTATTTTCATCACTGTTTGCCTCCTCACTGATTTTTGCATTGTTCTTTGCACCACTATGAGTCTCACTGTCTTTGTCCTTTCTCTCTGAACTAGCATCATTATTAATATGAGGCTCACTATTTTCACTGTCTTCATGGTCATTATGACTATTGTCATGACTGCCACTACCTCTCTCCTTATTGCTGCTTGCCTCATCATCTTCAATATCAACCTCACTACCTTTTTGGTCTTTGGTGTCACTGTTGTTATTAGCATCATCATTTTTATCAATCTCCTGCTTTTTGACTCATCACTATCCTCTTTATCACTTTCTTCATTTGTGTCCATACAACCTTCTGCCTCTTCATCTCCAACATCATCATTTCCCTCTATTTCCATGTTTTTTTGTTTCATTGCTAACCTCTGCATCTTCACTCTCTTTTTATTCAATGCTTGTTTCATCATTTGTGCCCTCTCCTTCATTAGTATTTGATTTCTCATCATGGTCACTTCCCTCATTTCCTGATGCATTGTGAGAGGGTGAGGAAGGGAGGTTTTCTTGAGGTGAGGATACATGTGTAGATGATGAAGCATGATCAGTAGGAGGTGATGGAGGAGTAGGGGGAGGAGGGTGAGATGATGAGGGAAAATTTTGCCGATGATTGGGTTGTGGATTGGTGAAGACTTCATGGGCAATGAAAACCTCCCATGGTATTCCTTTTTGCTCCAACTGATGTAGCACAACCATCTTGATGACAGAATGGTGAAAGAGGCTCTGCATTTGTTGTGAAGGATCTCTCTTTTGCATAATATAAGACATCTTTTCAATACTCCTGTAGAGGTATTAGGGTAAATGCAGCCTCTTAACCCTAGTAAAGTGCATGAGCAATATGATATGATAGGAATACAGCCTAGAGAACCTCCCCTCACATGTGAAGTATTTCATAATGACCCTCAGCATGGGTGCATACCTCTCAAGCAAATGTGAGAAAGGAAAGATCAATTTGCAATCTTTGTATCTGGGTTTTAGGAAGGGTTCATAGTGGCTTATGTCTAAGTTTATTTGTTTGAACCACTTTTCACCAACACTAGGTATCCCAGTGGCAATGGAAATGTCATCTGAAGACAATTGAAAATTTACCCCTGCAAGATTGACTTCTTTCTCATGTAGGTTAAGAATGAAAAGCCTAGTCAGCTCCAGATGGATTTGTACCTATTTTACCCTTTCACAAAAGTGAAAGCACCCGACATTTTTAAAACATGTGACAATCATAGGAGAGGCATTAAGCTCCATTGTGGCTTGTGGTTCAAACCTATTAATCTTCCCACCTTTGCGCTGATGCCTCCTTGGCACTTGGCTTCCATCACCACCATCACTGTTACCTTGCCCTGACATCTTGAACACTACTACTTTGAAACCAAAACCCTAACTCTATTTATGAAATGATATGGAGAGGTGAAATGAGATGGTGATAAAAAAAGGCAGTTTTTTTTGCAAGTGGAGGAGAAAATGAGTGAGGGTAGGGTGTATGACTGTGAGTGAGAGGTAAAGGGAGACAAAATTGATGACCACCCTGCTGATTTGTAAATATAAACTATGCTTGGACAAACTTAGCCCCTATGTCAAATTTTGAAATGGTAAAGAGTAAGCGAAAGTCAATCCTCTTTTAGTAAGGGACAGAGCTATTTGGCTTGGATGGATGGCCAATTTAAAATCAAATGTAACCACCCCAAATCTACCCCTATCTTAATTGTTCTTTCCTTGTTTGTAGATTAAGGAGGTTTTAATGACAATTAGCTCATCTTCTTAGGGTTTATTTCTTCAACCAAAATGACAAAACCTTTGCAGAGAAGGTGATGGCTTGTACTTACTCCTTGAAGGTGTTTGAAAAACCTAGGAGGTAGTTGAGGAAAATTCTGAGTTCATTTGAGTGAAGGAGCTAGTGTGGAGGCCCTCCTGGCCAAGAGCACAGCACCTCAACGCAGTGTCGGGTTGGGCAGTATCTATCATGCCTTGCCCCAGGCGCACAACACCTGCACGTGGGTTGGGTCGGGCGGAGGGTGTTGGGCCCTTCTGAACGTGCAACACCTGCCTGTCAGGTCTCCTTTGTGAACGTGCAACACCCGCCTGTCAGGTCTCTTTTGTGAATGCACAACACCCGGACCTGTCGAGTCTCTTTTGTGAACGCGTAGCACTATTGGGCCTGTCGGGTGAACCTTCGTTCCGGGCGCGCAGCGCATGCACGATGGGCCGGTCAGGCAAGGATGCACAAAGAGTTTGAATGAGTTTCCAGGCCTTCATGGGTAAACACATAGCGCACACTTATAGGCATGCAACGCAAAAATATTTTCCATGGGGAGATTCCCAGGAGCGTAGCACACGACTCTAGGTGCGCAACACAGGGTAACTTTCCCGTTTGACTCAAAAAATCCACAGCTTCTCTCCTCGACTTTTTTTTATCCTTGAAAGTGAATAATGAGTTGATATAAAAAATAAAATGACCCTAAATTTGTTTTGGGCAATTAAATTTAATCCCAACAAACCCACTTTCTAATGTTTTTTCCTTTGTCACTTTCATTGGAATTTGATTTAACTTTTTGCTGCAGGTGGCTAAAAACATTTTAAATGGCCTTTCTATTTCTTTTCTTACTAACTCTTTATTATTTTGGTTTGCAGGTGACTTAAAAGGATGGATTTGGTCTTCTGTTTCTTCCATTTGTTCATTTCAACTCAACCATTTACCTCTTCTTACTGACCCCTTTTACATTGTTTGCTCCTGCAGGTGATCATATGATTAACTTGGCCCCTTTTTTAACCTTGGGGGCTTGATATGTTTGCCTTTGATATATTTGATACTAAAACACAAGGCAATATCATCACAACACTCCTTTGGCATGTATTGTGGAATTTCAAACAATTTTGTGTTTGATAGGTGACTGAAAACCATAACTTCACCTTTCTCACTGATCTTTATTTTATGATAAACTCACTTTTGATAAACACCATGAATTTAAAATCATGTTTGCTACCTTCTCTCTTGGCCACTTCTGATTTTGTAGGTGCCATAACATATTGAATTATCCTTTTCTAATATTCCTGAAGTTTGATATATTCAATCACACAACATCAACTTTATAATCACCTTGGGTTTCCATTTTGGAGCTCAACACTATGTTTTTATCCCTTTGATCACTGAGTGTGAGTAACTGAAATGAGAATTTGACCCTCCTCTCACTGATATTCTTTTACCTCTTTGTCCTTTGAAACAATGAGGAATTACACTTTGGCCAACTTTGGGATGAAATAAATAGTAGCCTTTGAAAATCTTCTTTCTACTGTCATCATGGAGGCCTAACATCTTCATTTACCTCCTTTGACTATCTTTCCAAAACCTTAGGTTTCTCGGATGCTTGAGAACAATTATCAGTGTTGTCTTCTAATTTCTCTATAGCCTCTTCAAGTTCATTCTTTTCTATCCAATTCACCTCACCCTTTTCCCTATTTCATCTATAATTCCCAAAAACTTCTCTTTATGCTTGGTTTTCTTGGTGTGCCTCCTTCATGTGTTTTTGATGGATTAGATCTTTGCTTGGCATACTACTGGCCCAATCAGGCTGAGGAACCCTGATTCCTTTTTAACACAAGCTACTTCCTCCCTCTTTGCTGTGAATGTCTTTAATGAGTAGCAAGCCTCTTACCTTACCAATTTTCTACTGATAGTCACTCTAACATTCCTGCAAAAATGTCAAAAATGCACAGTTGCCTTTTGCAGAACTTGAACTTGATAAGATGGTCTTCTTAGGAGATTTTCCTGATCTTTCTGGGAAAACCATGTGTTGATATTGTCTTGCATTTTGAACCAGCTTCTAGCATAGGATAAAAATAGCTTCAAACACCAATGAAAACCCTACAACCTATGAAACCCTAATGACCTAGTGGGAGGATCCTTTTGACTTGGTCTTTGACTGAAATCTTGGTTTGGTGTCTTTAAGTGTAAAAAAATAGAGTTTTTGACAAATTGATGTATTGAAGATCCAAAATCCAATGTACTTGATTTATCTAAAGAGCCTACAATGATAATTTTGAGATCATCAATGCTTGAGGAACCTAGTGAACCATGGGAGGGAATAGGCTTGTAGGTAACCCTAAGTGAAAAGTAGGGCTATGGGTAAGGGGAAAACATATTAATGAGGCTATAAGTGGGAAAAAGGATGGAGGTGAGTGATATGAGCCCATGAGGAGTTTTTTTTTTTTTTTTTGAATTGGCAGGGTTATTATGAAATGGAAAAATGGTAAAATAGTGAAATTTTTTCATGAGGATAATGAAGCCAGTGAGATTTCTAAAAACCAAAATATTCATGAATCTTGCTTTTATAAATCTAGGATCAACACTAATCATCTAAAAAATAGAAAAAAATTACTGATGAGTAACACAATGCTGTGATACAAAATAAACAAGATAATCAGGCTCCACAGTCAACACTGCTATGTCCCTAAGGACACATTTGTGTTCCTTCAAGCGAGCGTGCCAAGATGGTTTGGGAAGTGAACTAAAATATGGTCATTGGGCATTTCGGGGTCGAGAAAATAGTGGCAATATTGTAGAAGCATTTCTATTGGCCAAATCTTCGACAGGATGTCAGGAAGTACATCAGATCCTGCACTTCCTGTGTTATTGCCAAACCGACCATTAAGAAGAAAGGCCTCTATACTCTGCTACCTACCCCTATTTGACCTTGGGAATCCATCTCCATGGATTAAATGTTGGGCCTTCCTTCTACTAAGCATGGGAAATACTGTTTTTTTGTTGTTGTTGACAGATTCTCGAAAATGGCCATTATGGTGGCCTGCAAGAAGAATATCATAGTAGAAGGCACTACTAAACTTTTTTTTGAACGAGTGTGGGTACATTTTGGGATCCCATGGTCTATCATCTCATATTGAGAAAAAATTTTCCTTAGTAAATTTTGTTCCAACCTCTGATCGATGTTGGACACCAACCTCACCAAGTCAACAACTTTCCATCCCCAAACTGATGGACAGACAAAGGTCGTCAACATGATGATCCCACACATTTTGTGTATGTACGATTCAATGCATCCATGTACATGAGATGAGAGCATCCCCCATGTACAACATATCTATAACCAGGCTCTCCACAACACAATTGACCACAACCCCTTTTAGGTGGGCTTGGGATTCTAGCCACTATGTCCATTGACATAGACATGGCATTTTTGGCTACTCAAGTAGATTCAACTCATGTCCAGTCTGAAGCTGACAAAGCAAACAACTTCATTGAGGACATTTAGCACATCCATGAATAAGTTCATGACATATTGGATAGATCCAATTCTAAGTACAAGAAACGACATGATCAAAATCGGGTGTGACACAACTTCCAGGTGGGCGACAAAGTGTGGCTACGTTTGCAGAAGGAGCAGTTCATTGTACCCAACCACAAGCTTTGTCTACTTTGATATGGGCCATAAACCGTCACTAAGGCTATAGAGGACAATGCCTTCGAGCTCAGTGTTCCACCATTCATTGGTTTGCAGCCACTATTCAATGTAGACCGCCTCTGGCCCTACTTTCAACCTCTACTAGACACATCCGATATGGCAGAACAACTCACATCAACAGAGTTAAACCCAGACTACATGGAATAAGCCAAAACTGATTGGATCATGGACAGATATATCAATAACACTCACCAACAGAGGATCCAGCTATATCGAGTTGTCAAAGTAGGCCAACTCCTCCACCAAGGCAAGTGGTTCACCAGGGACCAGGTTCAACAAAAAATTCCTCACCTCAAGGAGGCTCTGCATGTAATAGGGACCATTGATTCCTAATGGGGGGGAAATGATCTAGGTGGATATTGGTGTCCACCCACCTATTCCACCTATATCTCGAGTCAGTTTCATCAGTTTCCTTTTTTATAGCAATATTTACTATTTTTAGCATTTTTTCGGGTCTTGAACTTCCTGAGCAGTTTTGACCCCCTAAACGACATTTTTTTGAGGTATGCAGTAGGCCAGTAGCCATAGGAAAGGGCCTGTGGAAAAACTTGTAGTACTCAGAGAGATATTTTGTATTATATATCATACGCACCAAATGGAGATAATATGACCAAGTTTCAACCCTGAGAAGTTAGTTGCCTAACTAACCCCAAAGGGGCCCACAAACTCATGGCATTTCATCTCCTGGGGTTAGGGTTTTGGTTTTTTAGGGTTTTCCTATGTTGTTAAATAATAAAAAGGCCCTTAAGACTCATTGTAACACAGTTCAAAGGCTTGTATCCACCACATCTCTTCTCAAAGATAAGCTACCAACACCTTAGCTAGTTTATTTCCATTCTTTCTGTAAGCATATTTCAGTTATTTGATATTAATGAAATGAAGTGTTATTTCTGCTGCATATTTTCCTTTATGTGTATTTCTATATTTTATTGTGTTCCTGCATAAGTCTGGATCATCAGCCTTCATTTTAAATTTGATTATTAATCGTAAAAAATCACTTCAGAAGATGTGCATTTGGATATCAGTTGTAAACATCACCTGGAAATATGAGCATAACATACCCAACTACTTTTTTGTGGGCTACCTCAGATATACGGGGCATTTTTTTGGTGGGGTAGTAATGGATGGAAAGTTCTCGTTGTAATTTTCATGTTCTACTATAATTTTTATATAGACGGATTTGAATATTGGTTTAGTGGATTTGAATATTGGTTTTTCCTTGAGTGTTTACGAGGTTGGATTTGAGTATGGTTTTTGAAATTATTTTATTTTAAAATGGTAAAATTTGTTACAATTTAATGGAGTAGTCTTTAAGTGCTACCTTTTGGAGTTTCCGATATATTTATTGCTCGAATTTGGAAAAACCATTTGTGGCCAAATCTTGATTTTTTTTGTTTAAACTAGTTTTTGACTGCATATATAGATAACACCCTCAAAAAATCTTAAGTCACTTGGATTGTGAAGAGTTCAGCCACCAAATTTGTGATTTCAAAGTATCCCTCTTAGATTCTAGGCAAATTAGATTAGAAAATAAAGTAGAAAACTTTCCAAAAAGTTACACTTAAAGACTAGTAATTTAATTGTTAATAAGAAGTAAAGATAGTTTTTATGGGTGATTCATCATTTTGGTTTAAGAAAAAAATTAAGTCAAAGGACTTGTTATGGTGTGTGAAGGGGTAAACCTAGATCTTTGCCAAATACCTCTTTCATAGAATTGCAATATCAACATATCTTTCCACCTGAAAGTATATTCACATCATTTAATTTTCTTTTAAAATATAATTTAATAAATCAATCAAACCAATTTTTTTATTTAAGTACATAGAGAAGAGTGACTTTTTCAATTAATATAATTGTGTTTTTATTCATAATCATTTGTTTTTAATATATTTTTTCATCATTAAATAAATAAATTTAAATTTGACTTAGAATTTGGTGATATAATTTTTAGTTATTTATGAATTTTAATCATTATATTGATAATTTTTAGTTACTTCATGAATTTTAATTATTATATTATTATTATATTGTAATTGGTTTAATTTGCAAAATTTTAGAAACTATTTTAAAAATTTATTAAAGGTTTGGAAAAATTAAATATTAATTTTTTTTTTAGAAATTGAAAAATATTTTTTAATTTTTGTAATTTGAATTTATAATTTTTGATTGGTAGACGACTAATTTTATATAGTTTACAATTTAAAAAAAAAAAAAAAAAAAAAAAAATTGTTGAAAAAGTGTCATAAATTAATTATAGATATCCAAATTTATGGATTTTTCCATAATTAATATTTTCTTTTCCAAAAAAAGAGTTGTCACTATTATTTTAGTAAAAAACAAAAACAACAACACTCCATATTACACTGATTTTTCCCTTGGTGATTTTCTTCATATTTTTTCCTTGTTGATTTTTATTATTGAATGGACTTGGCTCAATGATTTTCCTTACATCGAAGGAATAGAAGATTTGGGAAGATTATCTTTCCACTCACAACAATGTAAGCATTGTTAATCATTTCTATGAGTGCAGCGAAATTGCTTCTCGATAAGTATATGTAGATGACAAAGATCTAAAGCCACTCAGAGATGTTAGAAATGGGCAAACAAATCTATGAAGATGACTCCACTTGTTAGATTTTAACGATTGATGAGCATAATTAGGCTAATATTAGGATTGAAGAAGGAATTTTTGGTATTCATAAAGACATCATTGTTAGTTCCTTCGGTACAATACAATGTCAGAGCAAGAGGAAGCTGAATCAAAACAAAGGAGGTGGAACTGGAGTAGAGTGACACTCTTCCATAGGTGGAAAGAGAGACACTCTTCCAAGAAAAAAAATCTAATTTCGTTAATCATTTTCTCGTTAAGTTCATTTATGTGCTAGTTTTGAACTTATAGGTTCTAAGTTTTGTAAATATGGGAACCATGATAATATAAAAGTCCTTTTAGAAGAAAAAAAATAAATTTAAGAAAAATGGGTAGCACATGTCACCTGTGGTGACTGCAATTACATAATATTTTTTTGGAATAGGAGTTATCTTCTAAAGTAGACAACCTTGATTTCACCAACCAATTTATAGGCCATTCCTGTGAAATCACAAGCACACTTTCTGTGATCTCAGGCTTGGGCTTACGAATAAAACTATAAATCCTTGAATGCTTCAAATCATTGTCCAAGTCCCCATAATTTTCCATTTTGGGGTAAAAGAAACACCAATGGCATTGATATTGGCCAAAGCTTTGATAGATTACAGGCACATCCAATCCATCATATTGATTAAAATAAGGAAGCACAAAAACGACATTACTTTATTATTAATCTACAAGAATAAAATATTTCCTTACACTCTAGTTGAAGCTTGATCACATCTTTGCGTCGTTCTAGCTGTAGCTCCATCACATATTTGCGTCAGTCTTCACCCATCACATCTTTGTGTCATTCTTCATTTTTTCTAAATTAGTCTATTCCCCTCTTTTGCGATATCATAATATAGTATAATCATATTAAAAGAATAAAAAATACTTATATATTAAAATTTTATATAATAAATATTAATTGTTTAATTATAAATTGACTTTAAAATATATATAACTAGCAATTGCACCACATGTTGCAAAGGAAACGCCGTAAGGTTGTGGTATAGGAAAGAATAACATATAAGAAATAAGAGGTAGTAGGAACTTTCTCGACTCCAACTGTTCTTCTAGAATAAGGGGCGAAGAATGTAGAAATTAGCTGAATAAATCACTTATTCAATGAAGATTAACCCGATCATACATCAATTTCGAATTGCATGCATAACACATAACCCTCTTCTACAATTAATTGTCACATGCGGAAATAATATAGAAGCAATCGCACATCAAATCAATCACACATTAACTCAGTATGTATGGGGAAAGCCTATAGCTGAAAACCCCGCAACTATTGTGTATATTATAATGGAGAAATCATGTAACAATCATAGTACAAAAACTCTTTACAAGCTCTCATGCACTACCTCCCATGCTACACACTATCAAGCTAGATCTAGCAAATCACTTGCTCCAATCCTTAGCCACTTGATAGCCAACCTTGATTGCGTATAATGCTAGGTGATGGCCTCCTTATATAGATAAACCACCAGCCTAAACTTTGCAATACTCATAGCTTACTCCACCTATCTATGTGTTGCAAATAGCAACAGTATAGTTACAACTGATAGCTAACTCTACCCCTTTCATCTATCTCTTTCTCTGGTCTTCACTGAACTGATCATGCACTGTAGTGAACTGAAGTGTTCTTGAGTTGACTAATGAGTTAATATTTAGTAAATTAAATATTATTTAATTTACTCCACTCATATCTAATTGATTAGTTAGTTTAACTAATCTCAACTAGTTCAACTGAAACAAACAGAACACAACTCCACTATCTGTCCCGTTAACTCCTCCAAAACTTCTGCCACTGAAGTCTAACTGAAGCCAACCATGCAAGATGCCATCAAACCCTAGGAACCACGTGATTCCTTGTGTCAGTTGCATGAGCCACCTCCATGACTCAAACTGAAGTGCGCCAAGAGAGTAAACTGCTGTTTATAGTCAAAATATTATTAAGGGTAAATAATATTTGACTTCCATATTTTTCGGAGATCAGTCTAAAAATAGCCTGGGTCCTAAAAATTAGGGTCTCATCTATTTTTACCAACATGTAGCATCCATCAAGAATCTCCAAGTAGAATTCCCAAATTATGCTCCGTATGTCTAAAAATAGACATAGTCTAAAAATAGACTTTGCGCCAGAATTTGCCTGCGGGCCCACTTAGTGAAGGCGACTTCATTCCACTAAGCTCCATCATCTTGCTGCATTCTCAACACTCCCTCTCAGCAAGATATGGATTATCTGCAATCCCTATCCTGCCTCTGTGGAATTCGAACTTGCTCCTGGTGAGCGCCTTCGTCGGGATGTCGGCATCCTGATCCTCCGTGGGAACATATGAAAGCATCATGATTCTCCGCTGAACACAATCTCTGATATGATGGTACCTGATGTCGATGTGTTTGGACCTATCATGAAATACTGGATTAGCCGAGAGTTTAATGCGACTCTGGTTATCACAGTAGATCACTGTAGGCTCCAAATGCAACCTGAACAATCCTGCGAGGATCTTCCTCATCCAAATAGCCTCGCATGCAGCCAAGCTAGCTGCCATGTACTCGGCCTCTGCTGAACTGAGTGCTACGGATCTCTGCTTCCTGCTGTACCAGGAAACTGCTGTCGACCCAATGCTGAAAACTCCTCCAGAAGTGCTCTTCCGGTCCATTGGGCTCCCTGCCCAATCTGCATCAGTGAAACCAGAAAGTTTCACTCCATCCTCCTGTCTGTACCATAGACCATATCCCGATGTGCCTCTGATATAGCGCGATACATGCTTGCCCGCCTTCCAAAAGAGCTTGGTAGGCTTAACCATAGCTTGCGAAAGCTGGTTAACTGCATAGCATATATCGGGTCGAGTATTGACCGGATACATCAACGACCCCACCAACTGTCGATAGACAGTGGCATCCACTACCTCCTCCGAAGTAGCATCTCCCTTCCTCCAACCTCCAGGAAGAGGGGTATCAACAGGCTTGCGGCCTTGCATGTTGAACCTCTCCAGAATCTCCCGGGCATACTTGCCCTGAGAAACAAACAGTCCTCCACTGCGCTGCCAAATCTCCAATCCCAGGAAATAATGAAGGATGCCCAGGTCCTTCATCTCAAACTCTCGTGCAAGATCCTCCTTGCATGAAAGTATCAGCTGCTCGTCGCCAGTCAAAATCAGATCATCTACATACAGTACGATGATCAACAGCTTCCCCTCCACCACAATCTGGTACAGGTTTGGATCCACCTCCCTCTTGGAGAATCCAAGCCCGGTGAAGTAGCTGTCTATCCGAGTGTACCAAGCACGAGGTGCTTGCTTCAGCCCGTACAGTGCTCTCTTGAGTCGGCACACATGCGACTCACTGCTGAAGATCTCAAAACCTTCAGGCTGCTCTATGTACACCTCTTCCTCAATAACTCCATTGAGGAACGCAGTCTTCACATCCATCTGATGAATGTGCCACCCCATCTGCGCTGAGAGAGCAAGGATCGTCCGTATGGAAGAGTACCTTGCGACAGGTGCAAAAGTCTCCTCATAGTCAATCCCCTCGATCTGTGAGAAGCCACGAGCGACAAATCTCACCTTGTACTTCTCCACACTCCCGTCAGCCGCCTGCTTCACCTTGTAGATCCATCGCGAACCCACCACTGATTTCCCAACCGGTCTTGGGACAATCTCCCATGCACTGTTCCTGACGATCGAATCATATTCTTCGATCATGGCATCAACCCATGCGGGTTCCTCCACGGCTTCCTCAAAAGAGGATGGCTCCGTCACAACACATTGACTCATAAGAGCCATGTATCCAGTGTACCGATCCGGTGACTGTCTCTGTCTGCGCTGTGCTGTAGGTGGTCCTACAACCTTCTCTGCATCCCGAGCCAGTCGCTCAGCTTCTGTAGTGCGCATGCGCCCTCTGATGGTTGGCGCTGCCTGGGTAGTTTCTTCCACCTCCTGAACCTCCTCTTGTGGCTGATCCACATCCGGAAGCTCCTCCTTAGGAACTAACAGCTCCTCATCTGCATGCAAGTGTAGCTCCCTCTCAGGCGAACACTGCATGGCTTTCTCCTCCTGAAATTTTATATCCCGTCGCACAACAGTCTTGCGACTGTCTGGCACATACACCCGATAGTTGTGAGGTGTATCGGTGTACCCCACAAATATTCCAACTTCAGCAGTTGGATCCAGCTTCCTTCTCGCATCCTTCGTCACATGCATGTAGACAGGAGATCCGAAAATCCGCAAATGGGAAATATCGGGCCTCTTGCCAGAATAAGCCTCCTCTGGTGTACTCATGCCAAGAACCTTGTGAGGACAACGGTTCTGCACATACACTGCTGTATTGCATGCCTCAGCCCACAAGTGTAGGGGTAGGCCCTGATCATGCAACATCGCCCGTGCAGCACCCACGATCGTTCTGTTCTTCCGCTCAGCCACCCCGTTCTGCTGTGGGTTATGGGGTGCGATGAGCTCTCTCCGAATCCCTTCTGCGCTGCAGAACTCCTTGAATTCAGCCGAGATGAATTCACCACTGTTATCACTCCTTAGAGCAATCACCTTCTTCCCCGACTCCTTCTCGACCAGTGCTTTAAACTCACAGAACTTCGCGAATGTGTCGCTCTTCTTCTGCATGAAGAAGATCCAGCACTTTCGAGAGAAATCATCAACAAAGATCACATAATACTTGTGCTTTGCTGTCGAAGCAACTGAGAAAGGACCACACACGTCTGTGTGAAATCTCTCAAGGATTGTCGTGGCGCGACTATCCTTCTCGTGAAAGGTGGCTTTCACATACTTCCCTAAAGTACACCCCTTGCACTGATCTGACTGCGCAAGGGTGCCCTTAGGAAGTCCAGTAGAAATCTGCTGCAGAATCTTCAAAGCTCCATGGTGAAGATGGCCCAATCTCCTGTGCCATAGTTCGCCCTCATCATCCCGGCTCACCACATCTCCGGCCTTGCATGCCATAGCTGCGCAGTCATCTACCTGCAACTGATAAAGGTTCTGAGTTCGAACCCCTATCTTCCGGGTCTCTCCAGTAGTCTTACTGCGCAGGAAAGCTTTTCCTTCGCTGAAGACAACATCATAACCCTTATCCTCCAACATCGCTACTAAAATCAGGTTCTTCTTCAATCCAGGTACATGCATGACATCCTTTAAGACAAAGGGTTTACCAGACTCCCTCTGAAAGGATACGGTACCGATACCAGTCACACTGTATCTACCATCATCGCCCATCTCGATGTGCACACCCAAATCTTTGTTCTCCAGATCTGAGAACAACTCCCGATCTCCCGTCATATGAAATGACGCACCGCTGTCCAAGAACCACACCGATCCCATCACACTTGAAACCAAGCATGCACTCAGTGAAACTTTGACAGCCACCCCCACACTTCCCAGCTCATCTCTGCACTGAGTGAACTTCGTGAGGTATTTGGCGATGCTGTCGCCCTTCTCCATCTTGATGTTCCTGAGCTTATCTTTGAGCGCCAGCTTCCTTTGGTCACTCTTACTCTGGAATAGATCCGTCAAAGCTTTCCACATTAAATGTGGAGTAGCCTTTCCATGCAGGCTGGATACAATATGATCCTTGACGCCCTCCAACGGGATCCTTCGACATTTCGCGATCTTCTTTTGCCATGCATCGACCAAAGCTGCATCAGTGGGCTTTGGGACATCCGCATCCACGAACTCCTTCAGACCATTATCTTCTAACACTGCCTCCATTCGATCCTTCCATGCAACATAGTTCGAACTGCCTTCAAGAGCATATTCGAGTCGCAATCCATTGAAAGAAGACATCTTTCAACACCGGCACCAAGAAGAACAACCTTCTGCAAAATTCGAATTCCAAACTCAAAGCTCTATCGCTTCCGATCTATACGTGAAAACAAATTATTTCCAAATCAGAGATTGACTGCAAAGGGCATTCACCAGATCTTTCACCTTACAAAGAAGGATGAATATTCCGGAGGCTACCTGGCCCGCATGCAGACTCTGTCCGAGGAAATAAGTTTGCAATCACCGTAATAGATCTCGACAATTAATCTCGCTCCGATACCATGTAGAAATTAATTGAATAAATCACTTATTCACTGAAGATTAACCTGGTCATATATCAATTTCGAATTGCATACATAACACATAACCTTCTTCTACAATTAATTGTCACATGCGGAAATAACAGAAGCAATCTCACATCAATTCAATCACACATTAACTCAGTATGTATGGGGAAAGCCTATAGCTGAAAACCCTGCAGCTATTGTGTATATTATAATGGAGAAATCATGTAACAATCATAGTACAAAAACTCTTTACAAGCTCTCATGCACTACCTCCCATGCTACACACTATCAAGCTAGATCTAGCAAATCACTTGCTCCAATCCTTAGCCACTTGATAGCCAGCCTCGATTGCGTATTTTAATGCTAGGTGATGGCCTCCTTATATAGATAAACCACCAGCCTAAACTTTGCAATACTCATAGCTTACTCCACCTATCTATGTGTTGCAAATAGCAACATTATAGTTACAACTGATAGCTAACTCTACCCTTTCATCTATCTCTTTCACTGGTCTTCACTGAACTGATCATGCACTGTAGTGAACTGAAGTGTTCTTGAGTTGACTAATGAGTTAATATTTAGTAAATTAAATATTATTTAATTTACTCCACTCATATCCAGTTGATTAGTTAGTTTAATAATCCCAACTAGTTCAACTAAAACAAAAAAACAAACGAACACAACTCCACTATTTGTCCGAGTTAACTCCTCCAAACACGCAACGAAGTCTAAGCCCGAAGTAAACCATGCAAGATGCCATCAAACCTAGGAACCACGTGATTCCTTGTGTCGGTTATAAAGACACCTCCATGACTCAAGCCCGAAGTGCGCAGTATTTGTTGTTTATAGTCCAAAATATTATTAGGGTAAATAATATTTGACTTCATTTTTTAGGAGATCGATCTAAAAAATAGTCTGGGTCCTAAAAAATAGGGTCATCTATTTTTACCAACATGTAGCATCCATCAAGAATCTCCAAGTAGAATTCCCAAATTATACTCTAGTATGTCTAAAAATAGACATAGTGTTTAAATAGACTTTGCGCCAGAATTTGCCTGCGGGCCCACTTAGTGAAGGCGACTTCATTTCACTAAGCTCCATCATCTTGCTGCATTCTCAACAAAGAATTATGTTTATTGGACCTCAAATCAAAATATCCATATTGGGTAATTGATGTGAAACAACTTCTTTGTTATTAATTGCATGTAAGATGTGTTTTCTCATAATGGATAAGACATTTTGGCCAAAGTACTCAAGACCTTTATATGAAGAAATCTGCATGTTTATTTATTTTTTCTACATGAAGGATGCACTTGGTTTTTATGACCAAGTTGGGCAGACTTCACCCTTCCACGAAATTATTTGCTTCTATCACATTCGCAATGTTGAATTCCTCTGATACTACTCCTAGAACTCTCACTCTACTCTACAACTAAAATTATTTAATGGAATAAAAAATTATCACTATGACATGTTGTACTTCATAAGAGACTACTAAGAAGCTTAAGTATGGTAAGTCCATCTTCACCTGTCATTTGAACATAGAGCATAGAGTTATCTTAATCGTCAATTTTATGGATAAGAGACATTTGAGCCCTTTTTAACCCTTGGGAATGATTAATTAATCTCAGTTCAGATAATTTATATTAATAAATAATTTACAATCATATTTCCATAATTCCTCTTTGAACAACCAATATTCCACTTCTTTGGAACTTTTCACCTCAGTCAGAATAACAAAAACCATGAAGACCCAAAAGTAAGAAGAAAAAATTAGCTAATAATCAGGGAATCTAGCGACTTCTTTAAGGATCATAATTCAAGACTTTAGTGCCTTTTAAAGATCATTTATTTTCCCATCAAATAAAAAGCAACAATCAAATTTTGTAGTGACAAGAATGAAAACAAATTTTAAATGTAATAACTCCCTTCCCTAGTAATAGTACATTTTTTTAAAATGAAATTATTTTCCCGTTCTTTTAAATAATAGATTCCTCCCCAAGTGACCCTTTAGAGATACTTTTTTTTTAACAGATTGCAATAGGTAAGTGTCTTTTGTCTAGTATTTTCTAAGTCCTCCTTACAATTGGAATGTTTCTCTTCGCATAACAATATCTTGGGTTATAAATATAGCTTTCTCTTGTTTACGAATAAATTGTCTCTATATCATTATTGTCAAATTAATGTAGCTCATCTGGACTCCAAAATCCTTGAGTAACCCATTTTCTGAAGAGTCCTCTTATGTTTTTAATTATGCTATTTGGTCCTCCATAGCCTTGTCAACCTCCTTTCCTTCTAAATAATCATACATTCTTGATAAGTATCCATTGTCCTGCTTTTCTTCTTCCATATACTTCACATCTAAATAAATGGAACATGAGATAAGCTTCATGAAATTTTCCAAATTCCAAGATTTTTCATTGCACTTCTCATGTGTATCAGGGAAAATGTATTCCATACATTCAAGGTTATGCCTTTTTAGGGCTTGTTGTAAGGTTGAAAGCTTCTCTTCACCATGTCTCCTTTCTTCTATATCCTTGACTTTGATACAAACAATTGTTACCTACCCCTTTAAAGGTAAATTTAGTGTTATTTAAAAAATGAGAATTATGAACATTCATCATTATAGCTCAGGGTAAATCATGTCCTCTGAAATAATTTGGAAATTTAAAAAATATCACATATTTAAAAAAAATCATTATTATTTTTTTTTTTTACATATTAAGAAATAGTACTCATGAATTATAAAAAAGTTGTAACATAAATAATATATAACAAAAAAAAGAGTATATTTTTGGAATAATAAAATAGTTGTAACAAAAATAATACAAAACAAGAAAAACTATGTATATTTGGATGTATGGAAATTTAGATACATTTTATTAAGTAAAATTTTAAAAGAATAATGGGTATTGATTTAGACCATCTTCGTACCCCCCTATAAAGAAACTACATTCCACATGAATACCATGGGTCAATAATATGGGTTGTATTTATAGTTTATCATTATTTTATTTTATTATTAATTTTTTTTTGTATTTTGACCTAGTTAAATGTTCATTACGTTATGTCAATATTTTTATTTAATTTACTTTTCTTTTTAATTTTGTGTAATTTGACATAGTCAAAACGTTAAACATGACATTACAACCTTTCTATCATATTTTTTTGGAGAGCATAGTAGCACAAAAATGTAATATTTAAATATTTAAATAGTTATTTTCCCTTTTTTATATTGTTTTTTATCCATGTAATATAAATTAATTGGTTTGTGTGGAGTTTAATTGTATGATATAAATTTTATTATAAATACAAATTTTATGCTTATGTACCCAAAAATTTAATGTTTATGTATTCTACAATTTTTTTTATTCATTAAACTAATTTATGTTGAATCTAGTTTTATCAAGTTATTAATTTTATTTTTATTTAAAAAATTGAGGTTAAAATCTAACAAATTTTTAATAACAAAATTTTAACTTAAAAGTCACCAAAACCTAAATTCAATCTAACTTATTAAAAAGGAAAAAACTAACATTATAAAAAACATATATAAAAATATTTACTTGATCTAATGGCCTAAAACATTTCAATTGTCTTACATTTGATCCAATGGCTAAAACATGGACACAGTGGCAACTAGGGGAGCTATTTTCAAATAAAATTCATCATTATTGCTCAAGATAAATCATGTCCTCTCAAATAGTTTGGAAATTTGAAAAAGATCACATATTTTTAAAAAAAATCATTATTAATTTAATTTTTTTATATATTAAGAAATAATATTCATGAATTATAAAACAGTTGTAACATAAATAATATATAACAAAAAAACCCATGTATTTTTGGAATAATAAAATAGTTGTAACAAAAATAATACAGAACAAGAAAAACTATGTATATTTGGATGTATGAAAATTTAGATACATTTTGTTAAGTAAAATTTTAAAATAATAATGGTTATAAACATTTAAAAATAATTTTATTAAGTAATTAGTTTAAATCCAGACTTAATATTGATTTAGACCATCTTAGTTCCCCCCTATAAAGAAACTACATTCCACATGAATACCATGGGTTGTATTTATAGTTCATCATTATTTTTACACCTTAAGGTGTTTTTATTTGAAAACAACTCCCCTAGCTTCCAATGTGTCTATGTCTGAGCCATTGGATCAAATGTTAGACGATTGAAATGTTTTAGGCCATTAGATAAAAAAACACTAATAAAAAGGAAAATAACTATTTAAAATAAAAATAATAAAATAAAATAAAATATTAATAAACTATAAAAATAGCCCATGTTATTGACCTATGGTATTTATGTGGAATGTAGTTTATTTAAAGGGGGAAATTAAGATAAGTATTATGTATTTAAATATTACATTTTTGTGTCATGATGCTCTCCAACAAAGTATGATAGAAATGTTGTTATGTCATGTTTTTATTTTTTATTGTATTTTGACCTAGTTAAAGCGTTCATTACAAAAATAAAAAATAAAAATAATTAAATAAAATAATAAAAAACTATAAAAACAGCCCATGATATTGACCCATGGTATTCATGTGGAATGTAGTTTATTTAAAGGGGAAATTAAGATAACTATTTAGGTTTTGGTGACTTTTAAGTTAAAATGATGTTATTAAAAAAATTTAGATTTAAATAAAATTTATATCATAAAATTAAACTCCAATTAATTTAAATTAAATGGATAAAAACACGATTAAAAAGGAAAATAACTATTTATGTATTTAAATATTACATTTTTGTGTCACGATGCTCTCCAAAAAAGTATGATAGAAATGTTTTTATGTCATGTTTAACATTTTTTATAATTTTTTTACTTTTCAATTCCAAACAAAACTTACAAAATAAAAAACCCATGCAGTCCTTAGTCTAGATTATAGTTTTACAAAATTGACACTATGTGATTAACAATAGAGTAATTTGAGACAACGAGGAGTTTTTGTACAAATTTTATCATATCTATTTATTCTACTTTGTCTTTGATCAAAATCAAACAAGGAATACAGTTTCACAAGTTATTAAATTATAACTTGATCCACAATCAAGGAAAATGGCTAGTGACGTTCTCAGTTGAAATGGTGGCCAGGGACACTAAAAAATTCAGAATAAATATATGTTATGGCATCCATATTGTCTACAAACCATCCAAATTTTCCATCTTATACAACAATTTCTAACAATAACCGCTCAATTTATTCTCCAATTTTTTAAACCCCAACCCATGCTAGGGAGATCACAGTGTAAAATCAAATATTATTGTGGTTTTTTTAAAGGGTTCATAAACAAAACAGATAAAGAAAAAGTCAATCTTGTGGTATAATAATTGATTTTTGAATCATTGTGACAAACAAAGCATCACATTAGCTCACAGACTATATCTAATGCTATAAGGATTTGAGATGATAAAAAAGTTTTGAATCATGATAACTAGGTGACAACTAAAACTAAGTTGTAGCCACAAACAAAAAATCACAACAACTCATAGAATATATCCAAGGTTGCAATGAATCACATACATAGTGATGGACCTCATAGGAATTTTGGTGCACATAAAATACCACGCTTAAAATTCTATATTCTTGATCAATTTAGAATAACCTAAGATTTCTAGATTGGATGTCGAGGTGGGTGGTACGGTAATTGAGGATGCTTATTAAAGAGGAAGGGAATTTAGATACTCTATTCTTCCACCAAATCTATAAAAAGTGATACTTGTAGATTCTAGTTTTAATAAACTGACACCATGTGATTAAGAATAAGAGATTCTAAACATAAGTAATAAGAGGAATGTACACGAGGGCCATGGTAATTAATGTTATTCTTTGTACTATTTTTATTTAGAATAGTTTTGTTTAAAATAGTAATTTGTATTTGTATTTTTTTAAATGAATATTGTTAAACGTGTAAATAAGTATTATGTATTTAAATATTACATTTTTGTGTCACAATGCTCTCCAACAAAGTATGATAGAAATGTTGTTATGTCATGTTTAACATTTTGACTATGTCAAATTACACAAAAATAAAAATAAATAAATAAATAGATTGACATAATGTAATGAACACTTTAACTAAGTCAAAATACAATAAAAAATAAAAATAATAATAAACTATAAAAACAGCTCATGGTATTGACCCATGGTATTCATGTGGAATGTAATTTATTTAAAGGTGGAAATTAAGATAAGTACTTAGGTTTTGGTGACTTTTAAGTTAGAATGATGTTATTCAAAATTTGTTAGATTTAATAAAATTTATATCATAAAATTAAACTCCACACAAACCAATTAATTTAAATTGCATGGATAAAAAACACTAGAAAAAGGGAAAATAATTATTTATGTATTTAAATATTACATTTTTGTGTCACGATGCTCTCCAACAAAGTATAATAGAAATGTTGTTATGCCATGTTTAACATTT